>JAPYYT010003145.1:0-14007 GCA_030522565.1 Ceratosolen corneri | reverse complement strand
TTATTATTATTATTATTATTATTATTATTATTATTATTATTATTATTATTATTATTATTATTATTATATATTGTTGGTATTCTAGTTACCGTTGTTATTAATGTTATAATTTTTTTATTATTATTCTTATTTCATTTGCATTTTCGTGCATAAGCTAAGCTGTTATTATTAGAAAGTAACTCGTATGTTACGTCATTAGGACTTGAATTGTCTCTTGTTGTTATTTAATTTTATTACTATTTTTAAAATCTTTTTAAATTTCATATCAAGCCATAAAATCTTACCTGCGAGAGTACAACAAATTTACATGATTTGTTTTTTAGCTTACTCTACGGGTTTGAAATAAAGAGAGACATGCGTAACGTAAAATATAATTTGACGCAAGTATTATTATTTTTCCAAATTGTACTCTCGTTCAGTCGTTGAAAGTATCGTTATTTAACTAAGAACGTGCATGAAAAGCCCAACGGCATATTTATTTTGTTTGCATTGTGAGTATTATTTAGATATTTCTATATGCCTTTATCTTTTCGAAATCCTAACTTTCTTACTTTTTTAGTTTATGGTATTTTACGATTGTAGATTAAGCAATAGAGCAGAGAATGTGCGAATTCCAGTAAATTTTTATATCTAAAATTAAGACCTTGTTGTATACATAATAAAATATATAATATTTCTACCACAAGCTTTTCTGCGAACTTTTATAAAAAATTATAGTATGCTTCTTGTATTTCTAATTGCTATATCGATTCTTTATTCATTAATTGCTTATCATTTCTTCTAACACTGTTAAAATGTAACTAACTTACATTTTCTTAAACGAATATTAATCTAAAACAGAATATTTAAGTCTTATGTCATAAATTTATTTATTCTTATTCATTTAAACGGTATTAAACTTCAATAACAAATAATTATACTTATTCGAATATAAAAATACGTATATTAAGTAAATTTTAAAAGTTAAAAGACATATTAAACAAATTTTATTATTTATAATACAAACGAAGTAGTTAATATATCTCTAAATAATGCTTTTTCGCGATACTTCAGAAGATATTTCGAGTAATATATAACTGTGTCTATTGAATTATTTCTTATGCCTCAGTTTAAACGTCATGCACAAGAGTAATAATAATATATTTTAAATTCTTAGATTTCGTACCTATATTAATAATTATTATTCTTAGAAAGGATAATTATCATGGACTTTATTATAATAATGAGTTTAAACTGTTGATGTAATTTGGAATATAATTTTATACGTATAAAAATTTTATAAATATTTCAACGTTCAACAAATCTAAATACTTGAGATTATTATTAATCCATAGTTTTAATCACCATCTTTGTACTTCTGAAAGTATGAATAGCTAGGCAAGATATGAGTGTGTGTCGAGTAAAATTGTACTTAATTACTGTAGTTGTATTTAAAAATTAAGTTCCATTTAACATGCCAAAAACTGAAGATACTACTCGAAGGTAGTTTGCCAAAAAGAAATTTATCCGTAAAATAATATTCTCTTTGCAATATATAAGAAATAAATATCCAAACGCATCGAATGAAAGTGAGTATAAATTTAAAAAGGAGGATCCGCAGGCGCAGTTTCGGGTTGGAAGAAACGAGATGTTGCAGACTTCTACGTGAGATCGAGAAATGAGTCGACGTGTAGGCTTCAACAACAGCCACAAACAATGGTTTCATCGAAACGTATGTCTCCCAAGTCCCTATTGTTACGTTCTTTAAAATCGGCAGCCATTACTGCTTTCACACCCAACTATTAAAATCAATTTCTGTTTCAACACTTTCGATTTATCCTTTTTATTATTTTAAACTTTAACATCTTTCGTACTATATGAAAATATCTGTCTTCTAATTAAACCTCAATTTGTTTTCATAATATTAATTTGATACAGTTTATTTTCTATCAACTTAAAATTGCCCCAGATATAAAATAATTCCTGAAGTAGCTCTACCAAGCTGCTCATTTAAGAATGCAGAAATTGAAAATATTTCCAAACTCATGTCTATCAAATACGGTAGCTACCTTCATTATTGCATCGCTATTTTTTTGAATCTCGTATCATTAATCATTAAGATTGTATATTTCATCAATTCGCTTCTTACCAAGGCCTTGAATACATTTAAAGTAAATGATAATTAGAGTGAATGTGATGGTTAATTGTAGGTTAAAAAAAATTATATAAAAAGTCCATGTGATTCTTGTATTTAAATATAATAATTGTGTAGTTTTTGTGGATTTGTCAAGTTGCATTTCAATACTTATGTTACTACTAGAAAATTTAAAATTAAATATTCTGTTTACATTTCTTTTAATAGAAGAGAATTCTCCAACGTATATTTTAAGTGATTTTTTAGAACAAGTTTTTGTCGAAAATATAAATGAAGCTTACTAAAAGACAAATTGAAATCTGTAATTAACATTCTTCTATGAAATTTCTTTTTAACATTTTGTACTAATAAATTTAAAAATCCTTAATATGTTCCATCAAAATAAAACTAATCTTTGAAGAGTGCTGGAAATTCATAGGATTCAAAAGTTTAGCTTTCACTTTTAAAAGTAATCGATAATCACTCGTAGTTTATTCGGGGCCGAATAATAACGACAGCTTTCATTTAACTAACTTAATAACGCAATAAAGCATGACGAAAGTAAGAGGTACGTGGAACTTTTAGTCGTGTAATAAAAACTCACCCTCGTGTAAATATTTATTGCAGTTACTCTACTACCTATCGCCATTAGCATAGGAAGAAGAAGCTTGCAAAAGCAAACGTTTAGAGAACGGGCGTCTCATTATTGTAAAATAATATTTTCGAAAATTTAAAAATACGACTTTCAACGAAAAGGTGTGAGGCGATATGAGTGGATAATAATACAAATATTAAGTGAGTATTTATGAAAAAGGGAATTTAAGAAGAAAGGATTAAGGGAAGAGAAAGAGGAGGAGGAGGATAAGAAGAATGTGTACAGTCTCGTTGACAATGGCGTGTGTGCGCCGTATGTTCTAGCTTTCCTCGCAACCAATGCTCCTCCCCATCGCCCTGCTCATCATGCAAAGTCCATCAGCGCATTTGCGTACGCGAACAATACGAACAATACGAATGTAACGAGCGCGAACGCGAAGGCACAGTCACAGTCACGCTCAGATAACACACCGCAAATCGCGCGGCTGACCAGCGGTACGCCGACGAATCGAGCTACCGGCCCCGGTTCGCTTCATTCGGTTCATCATGCTGCCAAGCAGGAACGAGTTCGCGGCAACCATCACCCATCCAAACCGCCCACGCCCTTAAGGCCTAACCAAGCCGGCCAAGCTAGTAAGTAGCATGCAATCACCGCCTGACCAACTATCCAACTGACTGCACTGATGCATTGATGATGCGCCCGAAGCATTGGCATCGTCACGCTCCCGCTTGCCCCCGATCACTTTGCCAAGCTCCCGTCAGTCTCGTTTCAGTCTCACTGCACGATACTTCCCGATATTATATGCACACATATGTCCAAGCCATTATTTAGACAATTATAATCGACTGCAACCATGTGGTACACTCAATGCAACCTAACGAAAAGTTCAAAGTACATTTTTTTGAATGCCAGCTGTAAAAATGCTTGACAAAACTAGCTTTATATTTAAAATTACAATACTTTTAATAATAAGACACGCACCGCAAGGCAATAAGAGATCCCTGCTAATAAGAGTCGCACGAGAAAATGTAAAGAGTATAGCGATGCGTCGAACAACATTGCATGTTCTCTCGTGCGATGGGCGGCACTAGGTTTGTTGAGGAGAGCTCTAAATATATCGCTACCGTTTCACCCTCAGCTCTCCTTCAACAACCGATGTTGCAATCATGCCTCTACCAAAGTATGAGGATCCTTTTTAGCCCAAAGTACGTACGTCATAATATCACTAATGTATAACCAGCCCGGTATTGGTCATCATTTATAGTTATCTGTTGTGCAAACCATTAGTAATGTGGTCGGGCATCGGCGAGGTCGAGGCTCGGGCTTGCAGTTTCCGCTGCGAGCGAGTAAGGACGAGCGCCGGCCTCGCGGGTGAAGACCGAAAGCGACGTAGCGCACCTCGCGAGTAAGCTCTGGTCGCTCGTTTCAGTGACTGCCGAGCCCCAGTTAAACGGTCAGCATCCACATCAGATCCAGCAGCAAGCTTGGTTCGACGACGAGCCGGTGGTAAAGAGTCCGCCAGAGCCAACACGCGTAAAATCGCCCGAGCAGATGATCATGCGCTCGCCCGAACCTGTCAACTGGACCGTGCCCCTCGACACTGGCAAGACCTTCACTGTCACTCAAAACGTCCGGGAAGGTGAGTCACCACTCGCACTTATTTGGATCTTTACGCTTATCCCAACGCAGCTCGAATACTTAATTAATTATGACATTGTTGCGTTAGAGTCGTTGACTCATTAACCACGAAAGCCGCAAAGCTAGTAGCCGGTAAATCTGATAGTGTTAAAAAATCGAACAGGGGAGCCACCGACAAGAGCGCACAGCGAGGCAAGGAGCTGGACTGGGATAATAGGGACATCGGCACCACTGTCCGCGCCTCCGGACTTGGTCGGCGTAAATCGCCAGCAACAAAAGTTGACAGAACACAAACAGCAACAGCAATACTCAGGATACAAGTCACCAGAAAGCGAGAGCATATCTCTGGGAAGCTTCAGCGGAACGAATGGCCACAAAGAGGGAGAAGACTCATTGGGGGAGAGAGAGAGTCCATTGGCAACGATAGTCAAGGATGAGGTGATAATCTCGTGCTCTTTTCGTCAACAATAATAAACACGCTATAAATACATAAATAAATGCAATGCTATTAATATTAAAATATGACAAATGCTCGTTAACGATTTAAATTTTTTATATAAATATGAAATTCATTCACAGCTCAGGGAGTGACTGCTTATATCTTAAAAATTATAAACTAAACCATCTATAATAATAATAATACATTGGTCGAGAGCGTAATTGTAAATGATTAACTATTGCGATTGTTTTTGAAAAATTATCAATAGTAAGCAAGATATATAAAGCTATTAATGCTCATATCTAAACAATTTGTGAATGTGGACATAAATGTTGTTACAAAAATTTTATTGATGATTACTATGCACACGTATTATCATAAAATCTATATATCACAATGATAAGATTGATGGCAAAATTGTTTGTAGCTAACCCAGGAAATACGTTGCTCGGATAAACCAATTTTTAAATTCGAATCGAGGAATGTGAAGGATACGTCCGAGATGGCAACAGTGGTGGCATCGTCGGCAGTTGAGCCACAACCACCGCAAGAACAACTCGCGACTGATCTACTGGAGAAAGCGCGCAATCGCTTCGATAAATTCTGGGGCTCTGGAAAGGGTTCTGAGCAATAAGAGCCATGTCGTTGCCTGTCTCTCTCTCTCTCTCTCTCTCTCTCTCACTCACACTTTTCGTCACTTTTGCTTTTTCCAATCTTATTATTCTCTTCTATTGTCAAGTAAAATGTTACTGCTTTATCAACTACCTACGCACTATAAAAGTATTAAAATGCAAATAAAATCAGACAAATAGAAATAAGTGAGGAACAAAACATGTAAGAGACTAAACACTGGTTATCACTATCATTATCGTTAACGATATCATTCTCATTATTATTTTATTATTATTATTTTATTATTATTATTGTTGTTGTTATTATTATTGTTGTTGTTATTATTATTATTAATATTATTATTATTGTTGATGTTATTGTTATTAAATTGCATTTATCATCATCAGTAAATTATTATATTATCGTGATTAATATGATCAAAATTAAATTTTATAACGGAACTTACATCAGCTTGAATTATATGCTCAATACATAATTGAACGAGCAGCAATAGATTAGCCTAAAAAATCGAAGTAAAAATTAATGACGGGCTTGTAAACAAGATGTATAGATGTCTATACTTTTTGCACTCTTATTCTCTTATTTATTTTAGTAACATTCTACACTCAGTTTATACCGTTTTATTCCAAATATTACATTCATTTATATGAAAACTTTGATTCACAGCGGTTGTCTAATGAGATACCCAGTGAACTATAATTTTAATTCATACTAATAAATAAAGTATAATTCTAAGTGTCACACTGAATTATTCAAAATACGTATAAAAAATATTAAATATATTTCAGAAAGTCAAAACTCAGGTATATTTATTATAAACTGAATCTAATTTAACATCATGTTTAATTATTTTCTTGTGAACTTACTTCGCATATTGTACTACCCGTCCAAACTTAAATAGTCAGCTTTGTGAAAATTGTAAGACTTACAAGTCTTCAGTTCCTCTGCATTGTTAACAACTCGACAGTATATAAGCAAACTTAGCTTTTTTACAAGGAATAAAGCATTATTATTTAAGTGTTTAGAATTCTATAATATAGGTAAACCTATAGTCGGCATAATTTCTTATTTTCTACATTATGACCATGCAGTTTATTGTCTTCCGAAATTTGTTATTATTATTCTATTAATATAAAATAAATTATGATTTCCTCTTATACAAAAAAAGAGTTAATTTCAAATCTAAACAGCATTTGGATTGACTGACTAAATTGCTAATCCAATGTTTAATCTTATATGTAGTCGTATAAATAATATAAAAAGAGAATAAGAGTGCAAGGCCAAGATAGTAATTGAATAACATTTGGCTATAGAAATGGCTAAATAAAATCTAAAATTGAAACTTCATCCAGTTAAATATTAACAAAAATACGTTGAATATTTTGCAATAATGACAGTACTACTTATAACTGGAGATAAAAGCTTAGAAACATTTTTAAAATACTATAATATGAAAGCAACGTATATAATAGAGAAGAAAAATATAAAAGAGAAAATGCAAGACTCGGTTTTATACGATGATGATTTAGTGTTAATTCGCCTATTTGTAGAAGAAAAACTTAACATAGATCAACGTACGATCAAATGGTACTGAAGAAATAAATGAAGAAAGGAAGAAGAATTAATTAGAGATTATCTGGGATATCGTCTACCCATCTTAGTCTGTGTCTAATGCAAATAGACAGGTCATATATTATCGTATTATAATTATGTCCATTATGAATGATATATATATATATATATAAGAAGTAGAAGCGAGAGATAACGAATTAAAGAAAAATGCATAGACTCAAAAGAAGTAAGAAAGAAAGTAAAAAAAATAAAAGACGTTGAAATATATTGTGAATAAGCGGAAGCGTTTTTTTGTCGTGTGTTCGCGTTGATCGTAGTCCGGGCGTTAAGGCATTGCGACACTTTCGTTTCGTTCTTGAACTTGATTAAATAAATAAAATAAACGAAATATTAATAAAATAAACGAATAAAAAATATACGAGTGGATAAGTTAGGTGAAACAACGAACGATTCGTTACTAAAAGCCTTTGTACATACATAATATTATGCGATACATTTCGAGAGGGTGTTTTCAACAATATTCGTCATCGTGACCATGGAAGCATCATTATATACGGTTGCGCAAAGCATAGAATTGAGCACAATCCGTAATATCTATAAACTTAATTCATATCTAGGGATATTGAAATTCGGTGGGTGACGTTTTCAACTTAATTTTTTTCCCCCTTATTTAAGTGCGCTTTCTCGAGGAGTAATAATTGACCGAAATTTTGAATTCAATAAGTATCTACAAAATTATCATTATATATATGTAATAAAAATAACACTGATAAATGCACTTAGAAATAAGTTTTATATAACACTTTTGTTGGCATGTTGTTTTATATATAAATTGCTCTAAAGTAATGCTTAATTCTTCGTAGAAAAATTGATGCGTTTGAAGATTATAGGATTTGGCAATGTAATTGAAATATTTTCAGCTAATTTGTGAAAAAGCAAATATTGTGATAAAATTTAATATGTACGCAGCCTTTACAAATATTTTATTATAAATTAAAAAATGTACGGATATTTTATTGTATAATAAATTTTATTAAAGATAATATTATTACATAATATTTATTGTGTAACATAAAGAAATAGATTACTTATAGCACAAGTATTTGCTCATTCCAAAAGTAAAAATTGTTACATAAAAATTTATTTTCCTAATAATTTAAATGTTATATTAGTAATTAATACACAAAAATTAAGATATTTATTAACGTTAATATAATTTTAGATATACACGAATAAAAATTAGTTTTATAAATTATAAAATGAATAGAATTCAGTAAAAAAGTTAATAGTATATTAAAAGTACATAATATTATATTATAATATATATATATATAAATCATATATAATATTATGATAGAATATTATAATAAAATATTTACATTGAGATAGTAAATAAAGATAATTTTCAACAAATTAATTTTATAAAAAAATAAAATTTCAGTGTACTATTATATCTCTCTTATATATTATTCGAATAAAAATTATGATATAGTATTATTTTCATAATAAAAATATTTGCCGCGACAGTATCATTATACTGACTTAGATTTTGTTGCAAATATTGAATATTTTGTATCGTAACTTTGCATTATGTTTTTGTTCAAATATATAATTGAGATGTTTAATAATAATATTCACGTTCTTATGTCTCATTTTTACCAAAAAAGTATCTAACAATTAAAAAATAATAAATTATAAAATTATCGAACTCATCATGTAAAAGTTACTCGTGAAGCACAATATGATTAATTAAAAACCGTTAAACGTCACCCATTTAGCGAATGAGTACAGAAAACAAAAGAGAAAACGACGAGATGAGACGTTTTTACATACAGGGTACAGCGCTGACGCCTTGGGTAATTTACATTCCGATTTTTCTAAATGACGCGTGCACAAGTATGTGTATTTTTTGTATATCGAAACGTCGATGCTCGTTATTGCGATAACGTATAGTGAATTGGCGATACAAGTTTGTGATTCGTTATTTTTGACGCTAATTTAGAACCGCGTGGAGAAAACGCTTCCGCCTTCCGACGTACGAGAAACAACCTGAGTGCTGTATGTAGTTTCAAATTTCAATTCATAAATTATAACTTACTATTGTGATTAAATGCATATATGGATATATCAGCAGACTTGGAATCGAAATAAAGAAAAAATTCAACTTCGCATAATTATTAGTTATCACTTTGTTACCAGTTTATTGGAATAAATGATGCTTAAGTCATTATTTTCCTTTTATCGCAATGACTTTATTATAAGCTTATGCAAGTGTTTCCAACTGAAAATTTTGAGAGACCACTGACTCGACAAGAATAAACGTAATTTATAAAATCATAAATTTAGGAATATGCAAAAAGAAATTATATTGGTCAGGGAAGCATAAACAAGCTCTCTGTTATTTATTAACTATTCGTCGATCTTTGTTTATACTCTTTAAATCATGACAGCTGATAATTTATTGTATTATTAAAGATTATGCCTACGTATATTATATACATATATATTATATATTAATAGAAACTGGAATACTCGTAATAAAAAAATGCCGATGCTTTCAGTGATCTGCCTTGCTATGAAACAACTTTATTATTTATTTTTCCTTTATTTTATGTATAAATTACACTATTTATCTCCTAATACTAATTACATAGATTTACAAAAATTTTGAATTATTATTTAAACTCTATTAACATTTTTAAAAATTTGTATAAAACTCAATTTATGTTAGAATATTGCTCCATCGTCAAGATTTTCCTCATCATCCTCGTAATTTTCTCCATTATCAAAATAATTATTGACATAATCTGTACCTTCATCCATCTCTTCATCAACTTCCTCTTCATCATTGTCTATTTTATCCTCTACATCTTTTTCTTCCAACTCATCATCATCTTTTTCATCTTCTTCTGCATCACTCTGATGTATTGTTTCTTTTTTCTCAAGTTCTTGTAGTTTTGATTCAATATCAATGTCTTTTATTTTTTTCTTTACAAGTTCTTTTTGTTTAGAACCTTTTCTTTTTTTTGGTTTACGTTTTAGTTCTATTGGCATTCTATTCCAATCGTATCTTGATTCGTACTGCTGCTTCATGGATAGTAAATCCTGATAACGATCAGAGTATCTTTCTATATCCTTTTTTACTATGATTGGTAAGACATGATTTGGAGATTCATGCATGTATTCTGCAAAATCCCTTTTCAACTGCAACAAATACCTTAATTCATTGGAAATAGTTGTTGGAAGAGGTTTATATTCCAAAGGTAGATAACTTGGTGGTGGTTGCAATATTGGTGGTACAATTTCAGTTTTTCCAAAATTTACTTGATCACCACCAAGAGATATTAATGGTTTGCCTTTTCCTCTACCTCTGCTAGCCATATTAAAAACTATGTCCAATGCCTAATCAGCATGTCTTTGAATATTTAGAATCAAATATTAGTAAAACAAAATGAAGCTGTCACTATGTTATTATTAATTTATCATTAATTATATAAACAAAACTATGAGTACTATATTAAACGAAATATTAATAAATTTAATAAAATTTTATAAAATATTCGAAAATTGAAAGTATTTTCTGTCAACTAATTTTTTAACCAATATTTTATTTTCAGATCATTAAAATATCAACATTAAAATATAAAAGGCCTTTTAATAAAAATGTTAAAATAATAAAAAATATATTTTTTTAATATGCAAATTATTAAGTTAAACTTACCAAATAGAGGTTAGAAATTGAAATAACCTTTCTAAATTTGCTTAATCACTTCTGTGTTTTTAATTTGAAGTATTTCTTCAAATTTGGAAATAAAATTATCTTTATCGTAAATAATTTTAATAACTAAAGAACAAGAAGGACAAGTTGCTTCTTCAACACCAATCAGCAAATCATCTTTTGTAATTTGAAATTGATCACCGCAAGGACAAGGATAATAGTAAATCTCGTCGTCTTCATCAAATTCAAAATCCTCAATTTCTATTTCATCGTAGTATGTCGTCATAATTCATCTCGTAAATAATTAAATTTTTGTAGGCAACACGATGTAATTCTTTTAATACATATTAAGGTTATATTTTTCACCTTACCATCTAATTAATGTTCATACATGTACATATTTTATAATTAAAGTTGATAAAGAATCACAATATTTAACAATGTATTTTTCAAATAAATAGATTTGTAATTCTAATATAGGAATAAAATTTTGCATTAATATTATTCGAATAATAGAAAATATTGAATAAAAAATTTCGTCTTGTACTCACTTATATAGTACAGCAGTAGCGAAGAAATAAATGCAGAAAACATAGTTACCGATTGATGATACAAATATTATTTTTCCTCCAACGACATGTCGACATCCAAACAAATTTATTATTAAACTTTTAAATGTCTTGATAATTTTTATGAATTAAAATATTCTTATTAAAAATTTATTATGAAAATACGAGGTTTTTAAAAAGTCTATAAAAAATTTTAAATTCTAAAATTGAAGTTTAGAAAACCGAAAAGAATAAAAGCCCACTTATAAATTCATACTGTTTTACTGTTTTTATGTAATAATTAATAATTTTATTATATCTCATTCATAAACATCTTTGTTAGTATTATTAAAATATTTAATATGTTTAGACTTATAAATTTTCAATTTCAATTTATTCGATTATCGTATTTACTTTCCAAGAAAGATGTAATAAAATATAATCATTACGTAGCTAATATTGATTATTAATTTAATAACTCCAGTTTTATTAAAGATAATTGATGTTGAACAATGCGTTATATAAAAGTTTAGTACAAATAAATTAGAAAAAGAAACGTCATTATTTTCAAAATGTTAATTGGATTCCATCCTTTTATAATAATAA
Source organism: Ceratosolen corneri (assembly GCA_030522565.1). Classification (NCBI taxonomy): domain Eukaryota; kingdom Metazoa; phylum Arthropoda; class Insecta; order Hymenoptera; family Agaonidae; genus Ceratosolen; species Ceratosolen corneri. The sequence goes on along the minus strand of JAPYYT010003145.1, from coordinate 2,145 downwards.
ATAAAACAATAAACAACATTAATGAAAGAGTTTGGTCAATGTATAGGAATCGTTTAAAATTAAAATGTCTTAAAACAATAGTAATTAAGGAACTACAAAAGATTTTTATAATTATAACGTGCCATATAATTTCCAATGCAAGTTTGCAATAGAATGGCAATAAATTCTGAATGATATAAAAGCGAAATATAAAAGTTAGCAATTTTTTATAACATTACGTCAGGAGCTTCGGCATGTGCTGCGCTGCGCCTTGCGATAAATTGATCACGCATATACTCTTCAAGCAGTAGATATATGATAATGTACATATCGTAATACATCGCATAAACAACTCCTTGCTTCATTTCTATAGTGACTACATATGAATGAGGACTACATTGATTTAAAAGAGTTATTCGCAAAATCGATATATTCACGATAATTTAAGCCATTTAGATCTAATTCTATATCCATTGAAAACATAGTCAACAGTTCATTAATTAATCATATAGCAATTCGATTTCTTTCAAATAAAATATGCTCAACTGTAATATTTTAGTTTATTATTCTTTATCGTTTCTTCTATTTATGTCCAGTTTACAAGCCGATGGATTAATTTATTTTTATAGACACTAATTACGATATTCCAGAAAATATCTTAAATAATAAATGGTATGTAAATGATCGATAGTATCGACTTATTGATCATCTTTATATCATACGATAATAGCTTCCATTTCCATAATGCATAATATTCATAACTCCATTATAATTAATTTCTTCATAAATACTATAAATAATACCATAAATTCCAAAATATTTACTTACGATACATATTAAAGTTTTGTTTACCATTTCTTGTAATGCATATTATTTGTCCTTTTTTACAGAAAATTGAAACTACATTTAAACATTTAAAAATTTAAATAAAGTGTTTTATCATGTTCATTAATTTAAATTTCTTAGTAAAAATGATTTTTATATTTTAAAAAGAAACGTTTTACTATTAAAAAAATTTTTTAACAATTTTGATATTTTTATAAAATTCAATGTAGAAAATGTAGAAAAATAAAATTTTGTATTCAAGAATTAAATCGATTTAAATAGAAATTAACCATACATATCGAAATCTAATTAGTTCAATAAATTTTTTTATAACGCTCCTTACCTTTAAACTACCTTTTATTAAAAACTATCATAATTCTGATCGTTGTTTGGTACACTACATAAGTTTTACAATTTCATAAGATACATCATAAAAATAATTACTTTCGATAAAATTAAAAATAATAATAGAATGAAGAAAAAAATCTTTATTTTATATAAAATATCAAAATAAAAGTTTTGAACCGTTATAAACTATAATATAATAGTAAAATTAATAATTTAAATGTATATATATATATATATATATATATATTAAAATAAAGACAGAAAAAACATTTATTTTATGCTATGTAATATGGAATAACATAAAATCTATTCACACAAAAATTATGCCATTATTATTCTCCTCATTTCATAAGTACATTTATAACTGTTTTTATATTGATATTTAATGAAAGATATAAAAATTATATATTTATATAAATTATAATTATATAAATAAAAACACCTAAAATATATAAAAGTTATTTAAACTTGTGCATGATAACAGTAATTCATGAAAATATGCATAAAAATATTATTAGTAGTAGCGGTACTAGTGGTAATGGTAATAGTATTAGTGATAGTAATGGTAAGTAATAGTAGACTTAGTAGATGTAATGATAGTAGTAATAGTAATACTAGTAACAGTAGTATTGTAATAACATGTTTAAGAATAAACCAATTATGCAAAAAGCTCAATAATAAAGAGAAATAATGTTTCATATTTTATGCTTATTTTAGATTAAGTTAATTTTTCATAATTTTCGTAAATTCCTTATTCTAATTACAATTTTTATGAAAATTTATTTTTAAATTATTTATGTAGGTAATTTTTTTTCATACATAAAATTATATAAATTAATCATATTGTTCGGGAATTAAGCCCGAGAAAACACTCTTCCAGGTGGAGGGAGGGAGAGGCGGATAGTGGAGAAAGAGAGATAGCAGGGTAGAATGAAACAGAAGCAAGGTGGCCCGGGTAATGCTGTAAAATGGTGTTTATTTTAAAGTATTGAA
>JAPYYT010003144.1:0-14015 GCA_030522565.1 Ceratosolen corneri | reverse complement strand
AAAAGAAAAGAAAAGAAAAGAAAAGAAAAGAAAAGAAAAGAAAAAGAATACGAACGTTGAGCGATGAAACACAGGATGAAACGATTCATCAGATATTCCAATGAATTCTGCCCGAACACCCACGCGCTGCGCCCACATATGCACGTCCGTATAAAAATCAAAATGATCCAACGAAATAAATAATCGTTCGATCGCATTGGTCTCCCTAACCTATGCTAAATGAATTGAAACGTTGCGAGGAGCGGACAATGGATCGTTCCCTCCACGAGTTAGATTGGGAAAATGATTAGATCTCATTCATCGAGGGAGATCAATAAATATACAAGACAACTATAAATAAACGACACGCTTTAACATCACGAGTCATTTTTCCTGTCCAAGCGATACATGCAACCTTTACAAATTGATAACTGTCCCTTTCTTTTGCCTATTTTCATTTTAATTCTCATCTCTTCCTTTGCCGAAGCGGACTGACCACAGACCCACTCGGCCGACAATATATCATTTCTATAATTTAGTAATGCATCACTGCAGATTTTATTGTCGATTGTAATTAATAATTGTTTCTGTAAATAAGTGTTTCTGATTCGACTCGATTAAATTGAAACGCATCCCCGCACAAGACACGTTACTTCTTATTACACGCGCACTCACTCACGCGCGCTAAATCTCATGAAATCATTCAAGCTGAATGAATTAATCACAAGTGTATATTTACCAAATAGAGTTAATTGTCTGGCTAAGCTATATAAAAAGCTTGAATTTTGAGGAATCACACTTCATTTTCATTCCTCCGCGATTCTTCATCGGCCGCCTCTTTACTATTAACATCCCGTCCGTCTAAGCAAACTCGATTTTATAACAATAGATAATCACGTGGCATTATTAAATGGCCGACTCTGTTCGCACGAGCGCACTCGGGCCGCATAAATCAGAGTGGAAAAACCTGTTGCGCTCATTGTGCCCCGAGCGGAGAACCTGTTGCGCGCTATTCGGCGAGCCGGGGCTGAAAAGTGGCCGCCACGCAAGAAGAAAAATCGAAGCCCAGGGTGGCCACACAACTCTCTCATTATGATTATTTTTCTCCAGCCGCGCGCGCTTCGGCCTCCGTCTGCAGCGAGAAACCACAAAGGAGGGGAGGATCCCCGCTGCCGCGCCCACTTGTTTACTCAGGGTGACAACACTACATTCCTACCTGTTTAGTCGCTCTCTGGGGTGGTTGTTCCACGCTAAGCGCCCGCGCGCTCACACGCGCACGCACTCACGCACGCACGCACGCGACGCTCCCCCCGCCTCTTACCTCGCCGATCAATTCGGTCGACTCGTGTTCCTCCTCCGCGCCGCTCCATTCGCCGGCTCCGCGATCCTCGAGCCCCCCCCGGGCGTGACTCTGCGTCTTCTCGCCAGCTTTATTTATCCCCGTCTCTTTCCCACTTAGGCCCGATGCACCACCACCACCACCCACCCACCATCGACTATATCAAATTTCGATTTAGCTCGCTTGCCTCTCGCCTTCTTTTTTCAACCTCTTTCCATTGCCCTTCCACGCTCAATGCTTATGCTGCACATTGTGCGACGGGCCATCGAGTGCCTACCCACGCTATCATTGCCACTTTTTCTCCCGACGTCTTACCCCGCAGCGTTTCACGCGAAAACCCTCGAATCATCGCACTGCCAATGCAGCTGCATAACCACGGATATCCGGCTCTCTCCCCACTCCGACCCAACTCTGCGGTTCTAAAGCGCATCCCTCACGACGTGATAAGCCTCGGCATTCCTGGGTCTCCCCCACTTAACGACCCCGGCCCACCCCACCCCGCAAATTGCAGCCTTATCGAGGAGCGTGGAGCATGTGGCTGGGCCTCGCCGTCGCGGCAGGTAAATTCGGGCGGAGAGCGGCCCGACGCCGTAATCCTCGGCGCCGGCGAGCCGCGCGCACGCCCGCAAATCCCCGGTGCGAGCGTTGCGCGCGACGACGCGCACCTCGGCTTCTCGGAACTAGATCAGCGCCACTATGCGCGTCTCCGGCCGCCGCTCGGCTCATTAGAATAATTATGGGCCGCGACGGGTGGCAACATCCGGGGGCCCCTCGCCCATTGTTCTCCCGGCGGAGGGACGCGCCTCGGTCACTGGAGTGTAGGTGGCGGATTAAGCCGCCCGAGGACTGCTCTCTTCGCGATTGCCAGGAGGCTTTCGTCGTGGAGAAGAGGTCGGGGGCGCCGATTGCTCCCTCGCGCGATCCGCCTCGGAAGGGGCATCATCCGCGCCAAGTCCACTTGGGACTTTTTAATGTCGAGGATGGGCGCGCAGTGTCAGGCCGTGATTTAGCGCGCACGCCATATGAAAGGCGCGGCATGCAACGCATCTTTATTACGGGGAGCTGCTTTCGAAGAAATCCGGCGTCTGTTGTTATTTTAGTCGAGCCTCTCTCACTCTCTCTCTCTCTCTGTATCTTGGGCAGAGTGCGTAATGGGGGTAGTCGAAAGGAAAAAGGCGGGCAAACATCGCGCACCGATCGGCGTCTGGTTTTTCGCCGAAGCCGGCGATTGGGAAGAGTGTCGGGGTGGGGGGGGGGGGGAGGATAGATTCGTAATGTTGGGCCAATCTTTAGGGGGTAAGTCGAGGGTACCGATAGGTAGAGGTAGGGCGTGGGCATGGCGGAAGGAAGCGTCGAAGCGATCGCCGAGCGACGTCGTGGAAATCAGGGGTCGCGTTTAGAAGGCACGTCGGTGTCGCCAGCGGGTCGACATGTGGCGGCTGTCGTGGGGGGGAAAAGGCCGGGATGTGGGGGGGGGCTGGGGCGGGGGAGGGGCGCGCGTGTCGGCACTCGGAGCACGTGCGAAAATATTGACCGTCGTTCCTGGCGGGAAAGCCTAGTCAAACATTGGCCGCCGGGCAACGAGCTTCGCATACCGAAACCCAGCGCGCTTTTCCGCCTGGGCAATGATGCCTATGATGCCTCCTGGGTAATCCGGCAATGATGCGTCGACTGCGACGCTGAATCAGTTGGTCCGAGATCCGGTTGTAAATTAAAAGGCAATGGCGCTCGGCTTTCAGGAAGTGCGATTGGGATGCGGGACATTGAAATGCGAATGGGGAGGCTGTAGTTAAGGACTCTTGGCCAGTTGCGAGTATTTGTTGTGGCCGTAGTCGTTGTTGTTTAACAATAGCTTATTTGTTTTTCTTTTGTTTATGCCCTCGACGCATCGAGGGCGCCCAACAGCCCCCAGACACGATTAATATCGGCAATGTAATAATGTCGCTGGTGAAGCTGATGGGAGGCTGGCAAAGGCAAATCACTCAGTTTGAAATTCTCGGCGATGGGGAGATGGGAGGGTTTATACTAGTTTCATTACCGGATGCATAAATAAGCGGCAATGAATATTTAATTACTATTTTGTAGCAGTAGCGGGATGGGGGAGACGCGTTGCCTGTTAATCGGTGCGACGCCGAATGAGCGCCGCTGCCGTCAAATGGGCCCTTCCAACGCACGCGAATCGCAGAATTACGGGACGAAATGTCCTGCGGGTAGCGGGGTGAGGGGAGGGGGTGTATGGATCTATATAGCGAGTTTGCTTAAATAACAGCCGGCAGTTGTTGGGGGCGGCGTTAGTTTGGCATTTCTGGGAGTTGTCGCCGCGACCACATCAAACGATTCGCGAGCAAAAGCAAAATCTGCGAAGCGAAAAGTCAAGTTTTCCCAAATGTCAATGTAAAAGAGAGGCTCGTCAAAGAGCATGCGTAGTTTATTTTTGGCTGTCATCGTTGTTTGGAACACATTTTTCTGTACTCTACTAGAATAATGTCCTAATCATTTAGGATGATGGGCTGCTTACTTTCTTTAAATTATCGGCAGCACCGTAGCATCCGAAGTAATGAAATGTGTGTCGAAGCTCGAGTAACTTTTCTCCTTCGTTACAAGGCGCGTCCATGAACAACTGTGATTATATTGGTTTAAGGCTGGTGGGAGATTTGACAGGAGGCAAAGGAAATTCGTATTTCAAATGTCCATACGAAAATTTGTATAGATTATTTTCCAAGATCTCGAGTACTTAAAAGCGACGGACGTCACGTGGGATCGAGTAACCGCGTCTATTCAAGTGTAACAAACCAAAAAGTGTCCATGAACTGAAATGCCCGCATACTTTGTAAGTTGCTGCAAAGTATTATGCCTCGGTGTTGCTGTTCTCGGTACGAGTGATGATTTAAGTATATGTTTTCGAAATGATTGAATTAGGAGGCAACGCGAGAATCTCACATTTCAAAGGTTTAGCTTTGAAAAACATAAAACTAGAGTGCAATGGCTTTCTGTCCACGCTCTCTCTCTCTGCTCTGCTCTGCTCTGCTGTGTGGTGCGTGTGTGCGAGCCTGCGTGTCGATAACACCTCCGACCCTAACTCGGACAGATTATGAATTTGATCGATCGAGTATCTCGAATATCGACAAATTAATCGCAGCGATTACGACATTTGAAGCAGCAATGTTAATTAATAGAGAAAACGCTCCTCCTTAGCTTGGCCTCGCCATCATTCGCGATGCATTTTCACACGCAATTACAGGAAATACGCTGCTCAAGCGCTATTTATGGTGCGCACTTGCACAGTCTCAGCCTTTACGTGGCCAATGGGAGCCAAATGGCCGATAAACAATAATATAAGACTCGGCTTCCCAGCGCCAAGCAATTAATCCCAAATTTCTTTCAAATTGCAGTCGCACCAGGAGGAGGACCTCTCGGATCCCGATCGCCAGGATGAGGAGAGCGGGGAGGAACTGCCACAGCAGCCGCTACAAGGCACCAATCACTCGTCGGCCGACAGCACGCCGGTGCCGACGCCACTCACACATCTCAACAGCCTCATGAGCTCCACTCATCCACACTTTTTAGCCAAGATCAAACTCGAGGTTCGTAATTTGTGTTTTGGAATTGGCGGTTTGCGCTCAACACTACCCGCACTTTCTAATTGCCGAGCGTGGGACTGCACTCCGCGGGAACTCTTGGAGCGATAATCGGGGGTGGGTTGGGGCCGATTGGGGGAGGCGGCGGCGGCGGGGAAGAGAATACCTACCGAAGCTGGCAAATGTCAGAAGGAATTCGCGCTTCGTGAATGTTTCGGCAAACACGACGATCCACGCGTAAAAGTGCCCGCGAACATGAGTCGTTCGTCGCAGGAAATTCGAATGCACATCTCCCCTACTTTCCCCTTCCCCCCAATTCCCGTAATTTTCTAACGCGCTCATTAAAGCTACAATTCTGCTGATTCGGCAAAGACGCGTTAACCGCACTATATACACAACAGCAAACGACAATGATTCACCTGATTTGCCATTCGAACCGTCATCAAAGCACCACTTGCTTGTGAATTTGTGAAATTTGAAAATGCCGAAGCTCGTCTTACGGATAAACCGTTCGTACTAATTTGAACAAAAGCTTGCCTTCCCAATCGAATTCCGAGTCGAACGAAACTTTTCTCATGCCTTGTGGGACTTGCCTCCCACAATATAGTTAAACCGCGCTTGTATGTCACGCTTCATGGCAATTAAATTGCAACGGAGTTTAGCCTTTGCCAAATTATCGATTAAGCCGACGAAAGCACCGATATCTCCTCTCCCATTGTTCTCTCCAACTGCGACTCCAACTCGCAAAAGTGCCCCCTAAATGAATGCCAACTTTCACCCTTCGGCCACAGAACGACATCGACATCCTGAACAACAAGAGCGGCCTCGAGGCCCTCCAAGCGGCAATGAGCGGGGGCGGCTTCAACCTGCCGTTCTCGTTCCCAGCTCCGGGCGCTTTCCTCGCCCCGGGCCAGCAGCACCCCCAGCACTCGGGCAACCCCCTCCTCGGCCAGTCCGGGAGCAGCAACGGGGCCGGACCCGGGAGCAATAACAACAACGGCGGGGGTAGCGCCCACGCGTCCTCGGCGAGCTCGCACTCGAGCGAGTCGTCGCAGGGGAGCGGCCGCAACGGCCTCGAGGTCACCGCCAACCGGGAGTCCTCGGGTGGGGGCGTCGGCGGTGGCAGCGGCCCCGGCATCGGGGTCCACACCCAGCCGGGCTCCCAGGGACAGCAATCCGCCCACCAGCAGCAGACCAGCTGGAGCTTCGAGGAGCAGTTCAAACAGGTGCGTCAGGCAAGTACATTGTGTCTAAACTCTAAACGCTCTGTACACGTACTCGGTGGCCTTGGCGGGGGGAGCCCCCCGGGCACTCGCGCCTACTGCACTGGACCCGCGATCCCGCGGACCACGCCTCGACCTGCCGCTTATGGGCCAGTGGCGCTAGGCTCGACGGGGGGGGGGGGGCTCGCCAGGCTCATCGCCACTGTTTCGTTGGCTTGGGCACGTCGGGGGCAGAAATTACGCGCGAGTGAGTGTCGCAGCGGAGCCTTATTAAGGCCCTCCTGGTCTATGGCTTAATAATCTGCCTAAGAAGGAACATTGGCTTTCCAATTTCTGCCCCCGGCTCTCTCAGCCACTGTCCGGTGCTTGATTTTCCTATTAAATCCCTTGGGTTATTATGACTGGGAGCTCATTGCTTAACTGCCCACGCGTACTCGTCCCCCGGAGGTTGTTAATTGAACGATCGAGGATGACCTACAATTTGTCACTCCTATTCTGATGACAATTGTGTTATTTTCATTGGAGGTATCGAGCAATGGTAAATTTACGGGAAAATGGCGAATTCCCCTTGAGTACACTACGAGTATTTATTACTCGTGTCTCCGGTAATGAAAGGAGCCGGTAACTAGTGCATTGTAGCGAGGCTGTCGATGTGTCGTAAGTGGTTGCCTCGTATCTAGACAGTCATTTATAAGCTAAAATAACGAGCAGAGGCTTAATTATTGATAAGGATGGAAATGGCGTGAGTCGGCAAGCCGAGTTGAAAAGAAGCGAGGGCAGACGAAATTCCTCTTATTAACGGCTTATAAGAGGCCACTTATTAACGGAGCAATAAATAAGCGATAGCGCGGCTTATCAGCGAATGGCCAGCAGCTGCTCGCATTACGGAAAATTGCATTGAAAGACATAATGGCCGAGCCATTACAATCTATCCAATGGCGAGAGGGCGCACCATCTCCCGATTCTCAGGGTGAGATCGAGATCCATGGAGCTCGGGTGGAGCTCGGGTGGAGCTTCAGCGTGTCAAACGGGAATAAAGCGGCGGTGGGGCCGGGGATGGCTGGTGGTGGTGGGGGGGGGGAGGAAGTTTTGGCCAGAAAATTTCACGGGGAATTATAGGCGGTTAAGGAGCGAGGAGGAGGGAGGCTCGTCCAAGGTATTCGCGGCCATTCGTAATTCGGAATCGCGCGGCGGCCCTTAATTAATGCCCAAGAGGGCGTCGTGGAGTGGGGGGTGGGGCGAGCTCTCCTCGAGCGCCCCTAATTACAGGTCTTAGGGCCGCGACGCGAGATAATTATATCGGCGCGTTACGACTTATAATTCCCCAAGAGCACGGCGAGCGTCATTTTTACGAATCGAGCTGAGAAACCCGGGCTCGTTAGCGCTCCGGAGCCTCCCCGTTTTTGCCTCGGCGTGACGCTTTTTGCGCCGCTGCGCGGAGAAGGTGTGGCCGCGTATTAACATTTAGATTGTTCGGTACGCGGAAGAGAGCGAATGGTGTTGCGCCCGGGAGTTTAATTTAATTGATTGCGTAATAGATTCGTCGCCTCATTGTGCCTTTCTTTAGGGGCGGCGGCGGCTGGCCGGGCTGATTGTGACGATCGGCCGGTCAGGTCGAGCCTGGCGACGTTGACTCGCCTCTCCGTGGGCTTTTCCTCCCTCACCTCGAGGCCGCTTTTTGGCTCGCGGAGCGTTATTTCTACGAGCGCTCCATCGTACTCGCTCTATTAAAAAAAAAAAAAAAGTCTATTATTTGAAATGCGAGACTGGCGTCCGGTTAATGCGCCGAGGCGAAAAAAAGTCGTATGATTCGTAACAGGTTATGCTGTTTATGCGTGCGAAAGTATTGCGGTCGTGTCGTACGTTTTTCTTTATATAGTTGGCGAGCTAGGTATTTTCTTGGGTAAAAAGGAACGACAAAGACGGCACGATCGGTAATGAAAGAGGCCCGCTGTATTCTCCTTAATAACGGTCGATTTCTAAAATTCCGCTTCCTTTAGCATATTAATGACCTCGCATGACCAAAGTGTATCCTAAAATGCGTCATTCTTCCTTCAAGTTTTTTGCGCGTGGACAAAGAACCGCAAAGACCGAGGGAGAACAAAAAGCCAAGTATCGTAATGATGACTTAGAAGTATTATATTGTTCCGTGTTAGCATATGTTTTTGCATATGTATTAAGAAGTCTAAACACGGGTAGCGTCCCCGAGCGATCGATCTCATTTCGGAAATGAAAAGGCAGCGCGCGAGCCGCTTTGTCTATCTATTGATTTACATGTACGTTGCGAGTGTCAGCGAGGCAAAACTCGGCATCGCAAAATGAAATTCCGTTTAAGGAATCACAATTTGGATGCTCCGTACAAGTATGGCGGGGGCGGGTTGGTGGGGGGATGAGGGGCTAATGTGCCTCGAGTTTACGGATGTTAATAAGTGGAGGAGGCCTAGTATTTCCTATGTAACAAATGCAATTTATCATTGGGATTGTATGTGGCGATGGTTGAAAAACGTTCATTTAAATATCCAGGTATTATAAGGAAAGAGAATTGCTTCGAAAAAGTTAATGTGTACCTAGTTTGCCAATTATATGTTGGAGCTGGTATTGGCGAGTTGAGTTAAATGAATTTTTCCAGGTTACGTGCCGAAAAGCAACTGCGTACAAGTTGTTGCGCTATAACTGATTATTCGCCATTTGAATAATATGAATAATTGAGTTTACTCGAAAGCTTAATATGATTGCTCGATCAATTTAATTATTTAAGAAGCATCATTCTCGCGTAAACATGCAGCAATTTACTTTTCAAAATTCCAAACTTTCTTATACTATTCCTCCTCTTTCGCGTCTTCATCTTCTTCTTTTTTTCATTATTATTGTTGTTGTTGTTGTTGTTGTTGTTGCTGTTGTTGCTGTTGCTGTTGCTGCTGCAAGTATAAATACTATTTAATTAATTATGTAAGTGATTTTCACGTCGAGGAACAAAAATTCAAAGCTTCTGTTTTGTGATAGTGATTACAGAAGAATTATAGTGAATTTTAGACACGTGATTCAACTAGTGTTAGAGACTTGTTAAAATTCATCATCGCGTCAACTTCTAAATATATCTACTCATCTTGTCTTGGCCTAGCAAATATCTTATTACATTTAGCTTTTCTAAATGTACCCCTTCTTCCCTCTCCCTCTCGCTCGCTCGCGTTCCCTGGCACCCCCCACCCCCTCCAACACCGGTCTCACTCTCTCTCTCTCTCTCCCTAGCCGTCCATCTCCGTTGTCTCTTTTGCGGCGATGCACAGCTGATGCTTAAAGCTCGACGTAATGAAATAGGTCTAAAATGTTGGTAATATCATGAGGTGCAGCGGCGTGAGTGATGTCGCGTCGAAGCAATAACTCGTTGGCGATATTGAAAGCTCGACGAATCGTGTGCTACACGCCAAGTTTTCAGGACACAGATCGAACGCCAAGTAAGTAACAAGGGGGGCGAAAAAGAGTAAAAGGCGAAATAAAACCGAAAAGCTCCACCTACCGGGGGAACAGCTCTCTTTTCTCCCCCTCCCCCCGCGCACTCCCTCCAGCTCCCCAAGCAGATATCGCATCCATCATTCCGGTGGGGGCGTACTTACAGGGTCTTTAATCTTGCTCCGTCTGTGCGTTCTTTTCTCATTCGGATATACGGCCTTCTTATTTTAGTTTTTGCACCCTCTTCCCCGGCCAACTTTACGATGATCCAATTCGAACGTCTCCGCTGCCGGTGAATGATAGTGCGCGCGCGTGTGAGTACGCCAGGCTTCTCTCTGTGTGTATATGTATGTATTTTAGCATCAGCCGTCACGTTTATGATCTTAAAGCGTGCGCCACGTTGGGCTGTATGTGACTCGGAAAGTAATTAACAGCGAGCCGAGGGCTTTTTTAATTTGCTTGATTGCACTTCTCTCCTTTACTGCTCTCTTTCCTTTGCATAAGCAGCCCGAAGATTGAAGATGGCTTAGTTATAAATATAGCGCAAATATTTGAGTTCCCCGCGCCTCCCGACTCCTCCACATTTTACTGGTTATTATCTTTCCATTATTTCGGCCCGATCATATTTCTTTTATTATTTCGCTAATCGGCCCCGTAAAACATCGTGAAATTTATCTATCTATGTACAGCTTGATTTACGTGTCCATTAAAGCAGCGCTATCCGTGCTTTTTACACCACCGCCGCTTTACCTCGCCGGGCCTTCCGAAACTTTCCCCCCCCCTCCTCCACACCGCAATATTAATATCATCTATTGTTTCAGCGCTATAAATCTCGCGGCCGAGTTTATATCGCGCATCGCGAGAAATCCTTTACATTATTAGAGTCAATAAATATAAGGCAGGTAAATTGACACGCTACTGGCAAACTCTATTTTCTTATCGACGAAACTCTATATATTTATATATATATATATGGACTATATACATATATGCTACCTTGGATGTTCCATAATCGTTCAGATCTACATCCCGTTCGTAAGCTATTCGCTCAAAGCAATGAAAAACTCGCGAGGACCGAGTTCTTCCAGGGACGAGTCGGTGGGCGGGGGCCGGGGGGGCGATTATATTTGTCTGGAGGAGCTGTCGGGACCTCTGCGCTAAAGACTTTTTCGGAGAAAATGCACGTCAGCGTGGGCCACGTAATCGAGCACGATCGATCGGCGATTACAATGGCAAGTGACGGGGCTACCAAAATGGCGGCCTCCCTTCCTCGCCCTCCCGAGACTCCTTGTGGCGTAGCGAGAATCGCTCGTCTAGACGACGCTAACACGAGGATGAGCGCCGAGGCTCGACAGCTTTACGACCAGTTGGTTATTGTCTTGAAATAGGGTACTGGGAGATCCCCCTCCTCCTCCTCCTCCTCCTCCCGTATCCCGTGTGTTGTCTCTCTCTCGCTCTCTCGCTCTCTCGCTCGCGCTCGCGCTTACGGCCTTTTGGCAAAGCCGCAGCTCGCGTACGCGTAGCTGTGAGTAAAATTGAAGTTGAAAGCCGATATAATTGGCGATGAGCGGCTCGATATCCAACACATTCGGCCACAGTGACGCGCGCGCTTTCGACCATTTTTCTCAACTCCGCTCGAGAGAGAAAAAATCGCCTCTCCCTTCTCAAGGATGACTTTGCACCAAAACTGATGATATTGATTTTAAGCCGATAATAGGAGAGCTCGGACGCAAGATCCCCGTGGCTCTTATCGCGCGAACGTAATACCGGAAAGTATGCGATATTCCTCTCGCCTGTGAGAAATAAACGTCAGTGCAATTCGCGTACAATGTTTCTCTCGTGGCAATCGTAAAAGGCGCTGGGGCGCGCATGCGCGCGTACTGCGAGAGAGCGAGGAGGCACGCGTGCGAAGGGAGAGAGGAGATGGGAGGAACAAAATACGCACAAAGGTTTAGCAACGATCGACGACTATAAATTTAAGCAGTTGCAGAGCGGACTAGTATTTCTCGAACGCGAACGAGCGTCGATCCTTCAGAGCGTGGCGCGCGCGCGCGCGCGCACACACACACACACACAAATACGCGCGTGCTCGGGCTCTCTCGTAGAAGAAAGGATCGCTTGCACGTAAGGAAGAAAGGAGCGGAAAGAAAAGAATGAAATTGAGCGAGATATATTTTATGTATACGTCGAGGCGAATTACGCACACTCGCCGCTACCTAGGACGCGCATCCTTGTTGTCTCACTTACTCTTATTCGCCCCTCCCCCCCCGAAACCCCTTTATCTCTCTCCCTCTCTCGGTCTGTCTGTCTTTACCTTCCGCGCGCGTACCAGTGCGCGAGCGATCGGCGTAATGTCGAGAGAGAGAGAGAGGGAGAGAGAGATAGAGATAGAGATAGAGATAGAGATACCGCAAGAGCCACCACTATATACTTTGCAGCCATTGTGAAATAACTCGTAAACCTGCAAATTGCCGGCTATTTCACTCTCAATATACAGCGTAAGAGACGCTCGCAAGCCCGCAGCTTGCGCGCGTGCTTCACCGCAACTTGGTTTACCCGAGATATGCTATAGATCCCCGATCGCCTCCACTTATCCCTCTCCTCCCTCGATGAGAAGCGTTTCCGCTTCCTCCGGCCTCGGGAGGTCTCTTACTTGGCCTTCTTATCTACCCACTAGGCATCCCCCTCCCCCCACCCCAATATGGGACTCTTTACCATCGGAGCCGGAGCTTGCAGGGATTGCGGTGGGAGAGGTGGGCTGGTGCGCATGTGTGGGTGAGGTAGCGCACGCGAGGTTATCATCGTGATTATGTAAATGATGCGTAGCGCGAGCTCCGTAAGAATCGGAGGGCGTGATTGGTGTGGCGCGATGGGCTCGGGACACTTGGGACGCGGGGAAAAAGTGAAGAGGGAAAAGCCGCCGCTAGGCAGGCGTGGGAGGGGGGGGGACTTTTATTGAAGGCAATTAAAGTTGCCGCCGTTAAGGCCGCCACGGGCCATTGAATGAAGCTTATTTGTGTAGGGAAATAACGTGGCTTTTTATCGGGAGCGCGGGAGTGCGTACGGGGCGACTGCAAATTGACTTTGAATAATGAAGAATTAACAAAGAAGTTTTACAGCTGGCCGTTGAGATTTGTTGAAATTTAATTGGATTTAAATCGAAGGCACAATTGCCAGCTGAACAGCTGAGCACATTCGGCTCAGAACGATGTGTGCAGTTGTAAAGGTTTTGTGCATTAGGCGTTGTTGCACGAGGGATTAGTTGAGGCTGCGTTCACTAATAATGATGACAATTTGTAATTTCTTGGGGTTATACGAGATTTATTATTCTAAAAAACAAAAAGACGAATACTCTGGCAAGACACATTTTAAAATCATTTAATTCCAAGAGCACGCGCCCACACACCTACGCGCGCATACTTGTATGCGTCTATATGTGTATATATGTGTGTGCGTGTGTCTGTGTGTGTGTGCGTGCGCGCGTGTGCGTGACAGGCGGTGATTTTCGGTTAATTTCATTTATTCTCCGATGGAAATATACGTGGAAAGGCCCGAGCAAGCGAATGCGAGTTTTTGACGTTTGCCAATGATACGTACGGGCCGAGTTCCAATAGTATTATTAGGTATTATTCGATAACATTCTGAGATTGTATTATTATTAGATAATATTTTTAGATAGTATTATTAGAAGAAAGCGTAGCTATAGAAGATATCGGAGGCAGCTGTTGGAAAGCGGAATTACATTGGCTTGGGAGTCGAACTTTTACCGGAATCGTGGCATTTAGGCTGGGGGAGGGGGGGTGGAAGAGTAGCGTGCGAGACAGACAAAGAAGACGAATTGTCAATGATTACCCATCTGTCTACGGAGCCATTAATAACGCCACAATTTAGCATATTTACTCTAAATATGCCCACTAAGCATTCGGTATAATTTCATTGGGAGCGTTGCGCATTCCACTATTCGACGATTCGACGTGCATCGCGTATTGAAATTTTCCCTGAAAATTGTCCGCCAGCTTCTTTTGTTCCGCCGTGAGATCCGGCGAGCGATTTATATTTAATATTCGTGCTAAGTCGCCGTCTCCTTGCGAGGCAACTATTTATTCCCCATATTTATTTGCGCCGCCATTATTTTCGCCCACGACTCGAACGCACACCCGTGAAACCGTTGCCCCCCACACCAACTCGCCCCGGAACCCGTCAACTCTCTCTCTCTCTCTATCGGGCTGATTTTTCCCAACTGGGCTTCCGCAACTGCAATAATATCTCCTCGGGCCTCGCGGCCAAGAAATTCTCGCGGGCGAATTTCCAAGGCAGTGCCAGTGGCCTGGAGGATAGCAATTTCGCGAATTCCGAGGGATCGCGACGAGCGCCGTAAAGATTGCGAGATACGATAAGACGACCATTGTTGCGCTCTCTCCGTTTCTTCGCCACTTGGTTTCTTTC
>JAPYYT010003143.1:0-24993 GCA_030522565.1 Ceratosolen corneri | reverse complement strand
GGGGGGGGGGGGGGGGGGGGGGGGGGGGGGGGGGGGGGGGGGGGGGCGGCGGTAGCGGACGCAAAGGGGGTGGTACAATGGGCACTAATGGATCTCGAGTCGCCGCGAGAGGCGCTGCTTTTAATCTAATTGTCCTTGGTAGTCGGCGCACGAGCGTCCAATGCGCGCTCGCCTGATTCCTCAGCCTTCCTTCCGGAACTTATCCGTCCCCCTCCCCCGGCCGCGGCCCGGCACTTGGGCGCCGGAGATGTGGCTCCCGAGAGTTGGCAGGATCTATGCGACAAAGATATTTGAATCGGCAATTTTAATTGCGCTTGGTGTGATCGGTGGCGTGTAATTTCGATCGACGGTTATGCGGTTAATTTAGGTATATCGACCACGCGTTCTCAGCCGATTAATTTGAATAAATAGATGTGAATAAACGTGCTTTCGTATCGAAAGTTGGGTTATTTCAATAAGCTAAATACAGTATTCTATTTATATTGTAACGATTATTCGAGCGAGTACAGTTTTGTTGTTTCCTTGTTTTTTCCTCTTTTTTTTGTCAAAAAAAAATCTAACGAATAAATTTCTTCTTTTTTATTCGAAATGTTTGAGAAGATATTAAAAAGAGAATTTACGCCTAGAATAAAAATTATAAATTACTCAAATTTAGTCTAATTCTCTTTGCCTATTAGAAATTCTATTTAATAAAAATATATTGTTTTTATGTGAGAAAACGAAGCAATTTTCGCAGCTATTTTTCGCATTCGCAGCAGACAAGTGATTATATTAATTTAACCCAAGTATTTTTACTTTACGTGTTATAATTTTATTCAATTAAGACCAGTAATATTTAATTAAATCAAGGAAACTCGGACTTTGGAGAGAATTTTTGTTTAATAAGTGTCATCGTATCAGTTTTAAATTCGTACGTTAACAATTCTATTTAACAATAATAATATTTGAAAGCACTGTTCGTTAAATTTATATAAATGTCATGATATTTGTAACTACTGTTATGCTTTATGTATCAAATATTTTTATACGTCTGAATTGTCTGAATTTTGGCTATTTATCATAATTAATTTATAAAATTGCCACTAATCTGCATCACAAATAAAGCGTCCAGTTATTTTACATTTTTATTATATGTACTTCACCTTATAATACGTACAAAAGGTTGTAATTGCTATTTCAAAATGCTCTTTATAATTTTTATACCGTCAAATAAAAATATCAATTGAAAAAAATTAATTTGACAAATAATAATAATATTCAATAATAATAATATAATTTGATTTCTCTTTAACTATAGTTTCGTATCAATAAATAAATTATTATTATTCAAACTCACAGTAACATTATATGGAAATAGCCATTTATATACTTACATATTAGTTTATTTATATATGTAGAAATAATGGTAAAGTATTGGGCCTTACATTAACAATTATAATATTTGATAAACAGAATACGTTACGTATTGCATTCGCAGTTTTTAATGTATTACTAATTCATACATATAAATGTATATATATATATATATATATATGAAATTTGAAGAAACATTATTAAACGTTTACTAAATTAGAATAATTGAAATAGTTCCAAGTCAGTGGGTAAGTAATATGAAATAAAATAGCAGATGCCATTGTCAGCAATGAATAATAATAAGGGAGCATCAATGACATATATAATAACTCCCAATGTCCCTTTTGCACCAGCGTCGTTCTGTGCACTCGGGCACGAATCGAATAAATTTCTGATAAGCAGCCAGCACCTTGTAATTGCTGTTGTACGTGTCGTTGTGAGCATACACTGGAAGCCCTGGACCTGTGTGTTGTTAAGCTGACTTTGTCCGTGAAATGATGACACAAATGAATATTCGCACAATGGCTCCCCTAACTCTGACGATCAAACGCACTAATATTGAAGATATGAGAGAGACGGCTAATGTCTATGTACTTAACCAAAGGCACGTCAATTAATATTCAAGATTCTTCTATGGTTACGGTTTTTACAACAGTTGCAATATTATAAAGTAATTATTTTTACAACAAGTTCTTCAAATATTGTTGCTATGCAGTAATTGTAATATAAATCTCCGTTAAATGTCCATAATTGTAATAATAAGTCGAATAATTGTGTTTAAGCATATACCTTTGCACGTATAATGAGATTTATTATGATAAACCACAATCTGATATTAATCTCGGTAATTAATTATTTTATGCTAATTTTTAATATAAAAATATTATTGTATATGTTCTCTTCGACATTTGAACATAAAGTATCTTGCTCTAATCAAAACTTTTCGTTATTATAAATTATTATTTTTTTATCGTCAATGATTGGTAATAGAACATTTCTTCACATTATATTCAGAAATTAAATAAACAATTTGAAATAAATTTTAATTAAATTTAATTAAATTTCTATTGATCAGTATAAAATTTTAATTTACAGAGTAGTGTAAAACAATAAAAGGGGAAAAAAAGTATGACAAGTAAAATACTTGCTGATCAAAATAAACTTAAATAATCACAATATTCAAATAAATTGCTATTCTGAAATTGCTATTCTGAAAGATCTATTTTAATCTATTTTAATTGATAATTGGTTTCAATTGCTTAGGTTAATGATAGTTGACTAATAATAATCTTTTAATTCTACTTAATTGTATGTTGTACGTATATATATATATATATATATATATATATATATATATATTAATATTTAAAATAGACTTGTATTTATTTTGATAATTATTCAAATATTAAAAGCATATTTCAGAAAATGGATGACGAAGGAGATTTGTAACAACTTAATAGGTTTTATTTTATTAAGATAACGAAATAAAAATTAGTGATTAAAATAAAAAAAATTGACGTTAATAAATATTGATAAAATAATTTAGAAATATTTACATCTAATATATATTCTTATTTTTAAAGATATATAATTTATTTTTGTGGATTTAATATATTTAAATTCTTTATTCTTTTCATTGCACATAAAAAAATTAATTAACTACAAATCTCATTTTGTAATTGTGATAAATTTTGTTTATTCTCTTTGTCCACAAGACCAAAAATTTATTCACAAAGAAAATCTATAAATGTCATTACGTTAATTCCGCATGGTAATAACGGCTATATAACAACTTTTTAATCGTTTTCATTTGTCTTCAACCTAATTCTCTTTCTTTTATATTTAAATTTTAAGTTTTAAATTAACTTTCAATAGTAAATAATTAGTTATTAATAATTTTAAAATCTGATCCAAGCTTTTGAATTTTTATTTAATAGTCGATGCAATTATTTTCAATTTACATAAATGTTATTATTACGTCTGTATTTGTAAAATTGACTTTATTTGTTCTCATTTTCTACGAGTACACTTCTTAAAGATTACATTAAGTCTCTTATAAGCAAGGAAAAAATGTGAAAAATATTTAAAAATGAAAAGAAAACTGAAAAAATCTAATAAATTAATGTTTATTTTATATTCGGTTGCTTGGTATTCAACCTGTTGGAATATAGAAAATAAATAAAACATTTAATTTCACTATCAAGCTGCAAAAAAGCTTTCTCAAATATATTTTGATAACAAAATTTAGACAGGAAATAGTAATTTTCAAATTTATTT
This sequence comes from Ceratosolen corneri, assembly GCA_030522565.1. Classification (NCBI taxonomy): domain Eukaryota; kingdom Metazoa; phylum Arthropoda; class Insecta; order Hymenoptera; family Agaonidae; genus Ceratosolen; species Ceratosolen corneri. The sequence goes on along the minus strand of JAPYYT010003143.1, from coordinate 21,363 downwards.
CAAAGAAATCTAAGAGTACGAAATTGCCCGACACATAATGTAATGGCTTTCACAGGCTTATATAAACTTTATGTAAATGGATTAATATACTCTATCACTGTTTTAAAAGACAAAAGTCGAAAGAATAATGGGGAAATAGATCGACGAAGTGTAGAAAGAAAGAAAAAAAAGAATAGATAAAAGGCTAGTTGTAAGAGTGAGAGGGAGAAATAACAGACGGAAGAATTGATGAAAAAGGGTGCTGACTAGGCACACGTGTTTACTCGAGCTGTGAATACGTATGCATGTAGAGCTCGTGGGAATAATTACGATTGAGCTTTCCAGCAACGTGGAAACCAGGAAACAGCAGCTTTAATAATAATACGGAATTCTTCTCTGATTTATCATTGGCGACGTTTAGCATCGACGCCGGCAACGGTTTTGCATTGGAGTCGTATTCCTGAAAAGTAGGAGGCATCGGAGCCGTGCGATTTAATTAAAAAGAAGTCGTGCCGGCCTCCTTGCCATTTTGCAAACCCACAGGAATAAGCACGCGACATTAAGGAAAAATATTTGCCGCTTAAGTAAAAATAGACGCCAACACATGAGAAATCAGCTTATCGATGCATCGTGCCGCCGCTCGCTATTTATATTTCAATGTAATTTGACTGGAAACGTGGGTTATTATAAAATCAATGGACTTTCGTGAGAAAAAATAATTAGCCATGCCTACCGTTGGTATAACTACGAGAAGCTAAATAAAACGTTGAATAATAGTCGTAAAAAATTTATTTCAACCTAACCATTAGCATTCAATTAATAAATGTCATGCACATTAGCCATCGTTTCCAATCAAGAAAATATTTTATTATATGAAATAATGCATTACTATTTTAGGGGCTGGAAATTTTTTTTTTTAAACAAATGACAGATTCATATTAGTTATTAAAAAAATTATTAAAAAAAATAAATTCATTATTTGCATAAATTATAGTATAGTAACATATAGTATACACATTAAATTATAATAATTATTAATGGCGTTTAGAAGTGTGGGCACAATCGTCATGAACAATTATGTATGAAAATAATAGGTGGAAAATGATTTCCACGTAATTAATGATTAAAAATACTCGTTCCTCTTGAATAAAATTTTCGTTTTGTATATTTTATTGAATTTGGGAATTGAAATTCTAACGACATATGCAAGTCGGTAATTATATATTTCGTTCAACGTGTGATTTGAGGTCTGAAACGAAAACCTATTAATAGAAATGAAGAAAAACACTTACGGGTTTAAAAGAATACAAATACACTTTTTTAATATTGATAATATTTGTTGATATATTTTTTTCGATTAACGCGTCAGAAGGAATTACCTACATATTTACACACAGCTATATGACATGATAATATCGTACAACGTATTATCTTACAAAATCAAACGCATTTATTGCGTTAAACGCCTTTCATATTTATAATCGTCGCCCCTAATAATCGACGATTCGACTTTTTCAACTTAAAAACTAAGGACTTTTTACAAGATTCATATAGATACATGTTTATTTCTTTAAGTAAATAATGTACTTTTAACGAATGTTTTTAACAATTTTTCACAATTGTTATGCGCGAGCAAACAAACAAAGAAAAAAAATTAAAACTCTTAAATAAACATAATTATTTAATGAATTAATTTTACAATACTATTTTACAACAAATCTTCTACGTGGTAATACATTGTCATTATAAGTGATGCGTATAACAGTAATAAAATTATAGTGAAATGTAAGGTGATGCTTATCATTATGAGATACGATCGATAGAATTATGTTGATCTACTTGACTGAAATCGAAAACAGGCAGTTACTTAAATTAACACCATACAATTTGTCAGGTAACAAAAAAAAAATCAACAAACTAACAACAATATTTCTAATAAATAACAAAAACTCAATTGTAATATAGTTCGAATAATCTTTTCATTGAATTGTAATCGATTCTATCACAATCGATCGAGTTTATAAAATAGATGATTGAAAAACTAATCTCAAGACAAAATACATACATATTTTAACATACGAACTAGGAATATTATGTAGTCGAATAATAAATTTAAACTTTTATTTAAATATATATATATATATATATATGTATGTATATATATATATATATATATATGTATGTATATATATATGCATATATACAGATGGATAATGCTCGAGTCTTGGAATTTCTTCGTACCGTAGACTCCTTCAAATTTACTAGAAATGCATAAAGCATAAATGTTCTTTATGAAGTTAAAAAAATGTATTAATTAATTACTTGTCAAACAAATTTCTAAATACCTTTGGCAATTTATACAGTGTTAGGTAATATATTTGATTTGGGCAAAAAAACTGTACGACTGTGGCATTAAGTATAACGAAACTTTACACTTCAAATACATTTCAAATCATAAAATTAATTCTTATTAATAATGTACATTGTTCAATTCATAATATATCTTAATACCTCGTGTACACGTATATAAAGTTTTTGTCGGCATAAAGAAAATTTTGCACTCCTCATTGTATACACATCTGTTAAGCGAAAATGAAACTAATTTTACAAACAATCATTAATTATTCTCAGCGTACGTTACGCGCGCATGCGCAATAAACGCGCGTCGCCCTCCAACACTGCCAAAGTAGCGCGCGAGTGCAGCGCAAGTAATACGTAAATCCTTATCTACGGCTCAATAACGTACTTTCAGGAGAATAAAAAATAAGCGCAGCTCTGCTCAACGCGAAGCTATGTGGCTTTCGATTGGGAAGCCAGTGCGAAGAAAGATATTGTCGATGCTGCGGCGATACTTACAAAATCACACTACTGTAATAAGCTCCCATCCCCCTTTTACTCCTCGTCTCCTCCTCTCCATAAAACACTTAAAACTGCAAGGGCGGCGATTATTGTCAAAGCCTGCCGGGTAGGAAGGAAGGCGAGTCGAGGCGATAAGAGCGGCGCTCAAGCGCGTACGAGGGCTAAGCGGTCCAAGAGTTGGACGAGCCGAGGGGCCAGGAATCATGTCCGCTGGCAGGCATTAGTTGTCGTTCTTGCGCATGAGCTCCTCGGCCTTGACCCTGAGGAGCTCGGCGCTGTGCCGCCTAAGCTCGTCGTCGTCCGAGTTCGAGTCCTCCTCGGGGCGCTCCCGCTTCTTGCTGCTGAGATTCTGGGGCAGACTCTGCGGCATACCGAGGCCGGCCGTCTGCAGAGGGCCCGTCTGTTGCTGTTGCTGCTGGTGCTGGCGGTCAAGGGCGGCCGCGACCGCGGCCGCGTGTTGCTGGTTCAGGGGCGCGACCAGGGGCAGCCCGAGGCTCGCCAGGTTCTGGGGCAGTGGCAGTCCGATGTACTGGGAGAGGATCGCGTGGAGCGGTGGCAGCTTGGGGGTGCTACCTGGCCACGGGGGCGGGAACACCGGGGGCATGAACCAGGGGAAGGCGCCCCCCGCGTGGCCCGAGTCGCCGCCGCCCGGCAGTCCGCCGGCAGTCTGCAGCAGGTGCGCGTGCAGGGAGAGCTCGTTGACACCTGCGAGGAAAGAGGTTTGCATTGACTTAGGGAGGGAACAATTTCACGGACACTCGCGGCCTGCTGATACCTGCGAGGTCTCGGATACTAAGGGTTCTGTGGGCTCGCCCTCGACGCACGCCTGTGCCCTTGAAAATACTTCCATAAAAGTTTATAGGGCCTTGTCGAGTGGGCTTTTGCCATAAGATTGTTGGGGCAATGTTGAATTACTGATTTAGAGATTGATCGTGATTTTGCTCGCTAGAGTACAATCGATTTTCCGAGTATGAGATGATAGTGTACGTTTTCTCCTATAATTCATGTGGGGATGGCTGAACGAGTACATTTCGTGAAAGATCGCGATGACAGCTGATTTTTTGTTTTTAAGGTAATTATTGCCTTATAATGATATGTTGACATAAATTTATTGTATATGTAATTGAACAAAATATTTACACTTTCTTATCACTGCAATGAAATAATGAAACGTTAAATGCTGAGTATTGGTAGATTAAGTTTTTATTTTACTGGAATTATTTAGAAAGGCTATTTAATCAAAGATAAAGAAGAACGCGATGATTTTAGTAGGATTATATATACAATGTGACATAATTGAAAAGTGCGTGAAATGTGAATAATTAATAATTATTGTCAAATAATAATTTGCTAACAATTGTGTATGCGTTTAAAAGAGCCTCTTCGCCACAAAACAAATGCTGGATATTTAATTCTATAATTATTATTCACGCAACAAACTAAACGTTAATGAAAAAAAAATTTTCTAATGTATACTTCGCACGTATTTTTCATTTAGCTGATTACGTGATGTACATTGTATTAAGCGCAAACAGAATGATGTCATGAAATGATAAGGATTGACATGTGTACGTTAATTGCAGCGCTGCGTGACTAACGAATAATTTTAGATTTCCAGTCTCAAGCTTTCGAACGTGTTATCACTTTTGCTTTTATTCGTTTCAAAAAATACACGACCAAAAGAAAGCCAACACAATTTGGCATTGATTACACTTGATTAGATTCTGCGAGTAATTTTAACAAATTAGCGTGTATCTAAATTACAGAAAATAGTATTTATAACGACTAACACACGGCGTTATCAATTTGCATCTCTATTCGTGCTGCAAATGAAATAGTATAAAGGGAGAAAAAAAAAATTAACAAAGTAATAAATTATAATTATTTCGATAGCGTTACATTGACAGTGAGGAAAATTTCATAATTATAAGCACGGAAATCAGTAAATAAGGCAAATAATGGGATGAATGTAATTGTCATATCAAAGAAAAAATATCGATGGCAGGTGAGTAATTAACCTCCCTTATACGGCGATCGCTTCAAAATTACGAGATAATTATTAGACAGGAGCTTATAAATTAAGAAAGTAAATAACAAAATTTAATGATATCCGGAAAATGAAATGCATGCACACGAGCGGCAGCTACGCATACATTGACGTATACATCGAGCCACATTGGAACGAAATCGTCAAGCGAGGCCGAAAATATCGTCGAGGTAGTACAAGTCATATTTTAATGCACAGCCTAATGAAACACGTAGGACCGCAAACCTTTTATACTTAACTGGGGGGGGGGGGGGAAGCAAATAGATAGGCGCGGATTGCCCCTTTGAAATTAAGCATAATTGTGGTGGATTTTATCTACCCCCGCGATACGATCGCCGCCCCCAACCCCCCCAATGTAAGCAAGTGCGTGTCACGTTATACACGCTTCCCTTTCTTTCCTTTACTCCTCCATTATATACGATTGTCTCTTTATCGCCGCTTGCGTGGGTAATACTTTCTTTCGATAACAATTTTAATTTAACATTCAGAATTAGGCTCGCTGATATATGGCCATTTTTATTTACTCCCAAGCACACGTACATTGGTCACATTGCTTATCGAGCTCTCGCATCTCTCTCTCGTCGGCTTGTGAACGTGAAATCAAATTAAGCGCCCAGGGACAACTAAAATTGTAAAAGAATCAACTTTTTCTCTCTCTCTCTCTCTCTCTCTATTGTCCATTTCTGATGAAAGCAATTTAATAAATACGCCATAAGGTGCCATATAATAAATAGAAAAAAAGTGCTTCGAATGGATCTTTAGTTCATTTTTATATTTATATATGAAGGCTGTCGTTGTAATGAGTTTTTTTGTGAATATTAAGCTGTGAAAGTGTATTTTCATTCACGAGCATAGAAATATTCAAAATATTGACAAGTTCTTAGTCATAAGAATGAAAAATATTGAAAGAAAGAGAGAGGGAAAAATATTGCATTGAAAATTCAGCGTAATAATGGAAAAGAAAGCGGTAATATTAACTCGAGTATACATGTTCCAATGTATTGCAATCGTTTAGAAAAGCTTATAGATTGCCAAAAAAAGATAAATGAACATTAATGAGTAAAGAGAGGAAAAATCGCAACGTATATGATTATTTTTAAGCGAAACAATTTTCTGCCTCTAAATAACGTAAATACGCGGAAAATGAGAAATTCAAAAGAAGTACGTTCGCTCGAAAGATATTTAGCTTTAATAAGTAATTTTTTGAAATTATTATCGAATAGCATTATTAAATAATTCGCCCCAACATGCAGAACATGTGCGTTGGAATAGGAATGCGAAATAGAATGCGACAAGTAGCTAAATTCATGGAAAGTCGAGTCAATATATAATTATAATCTGCTCAGTGACACGGCAAGTGTACGCACTAAATCAACATTTGTACGCAAATAGAAGAATGATCGATTGTTAAATCCAGCCATTAGAATATTAAGACTCGGTAACGAGACTAAAATGCCTTCCCATCGTAAATTCTTATTTCAGCAAGTGAAATAAATCCTTGGGTGCCCCGAGCATTCGTTCGACAATCGATCGTCAATATCCAAGCGACGAAATGTAAAAAATCAGCCTCACGCGGGGCCCGATTGCTCGTTAAAAATAATTTGGCAACTCCGCCGGGATGGTATTCTAGCAATAAGCACTGGATGCAGGAAAGTACTACTAGTGTCGTATTGATCTTGTAAGGAACTTTTTAAAGCACCCGGGGGCAAGAAATGTATGTCGAGGCAGATTAAAAGAGATTTTAGCCACTTACCACCTTGTTCGACGTGCATGAAGCTCGTGTCCCTGCCTAAGGCCTTCTCCTTCTTGCGCCACTTGGCACGGCGATTCTGAAACCACACCTGGAACACAAACACACGGGCACATCTATTTAGTGTGACAAAATTTCATTTGTAATTTGAGAGGGCTGGCTTTGAGCAAAAACACGACCTACCAAACTGGAATTCAAAGAAATTGCAGCGCTCGGCCAGTGCTACTCGAGATTCAACAGCAGCTTATTGCCAGTCTAATCGCCACTCGCATTTCCCCCAAATAGCCCAATCAGCGCCTGCCTTGCCAATAATTATCTATCGGCCGATACATACTCCGGGGGGGTGGGAGCGTCTCCGCCTGGAAGCGCACTCGACAGTTCGGGGGCGCGAACACTCGCCGGGGGGGGGGGGCAATCAGCGCCGAGAGGCCAGGCGAATAAAAAAGCGCCTCCCAAATGAGATTGGAAGAGCGGAGTGAAGCCCAAGGTAATAGCCGTCCGGGTGAGTGGAGCAACCGCGAGCCGAGTCCCGGGCAGCAATAGAATTGTATGCATCGGCATTGGCCGGCGCCCGCAGGAGGGGGAACAGCCGCCTTCAATTGCCTAATTGCCGTTAATTGTTTAAGCGCTCCTACGAATAGTCGGACAGGCGACGATTAACTCGGTTACCCGTACCTCCCCAGCCTCTTCCCGCTCGTTCTCCCCTCCTACCCCCTACCCCCTACCTACACGAAAGACAGCCTTTATTCCGGATTAGCCAAGTCAATGGGCTCGGCTGCGTCAAATTGACTGTCCAAAGGTACATTGGTAATGGCCGGTATTGATATGGTTGTTTATGGGAAATGGAGGGCAGGTGGTGGGAGAGGTCCTCTCGAGAGCGGCATTTTGTACAATTTTAATAATCGTAATTGAGTGGATTTGATGGATCAAATTCTCCAAGGTCTAGCGAGCGTAGAGGTCCTTTTATGCGATTTGTCTAATGTAAGGCGAACGAGTGGCCGCATATTCCCATAAAGAGATACGTACTTTTTCTCTCAAAGACTCCTCCAACGTACGGCTCTGCTCAAAGTGCATGTGCGGATCAAAAACTTACCTAATGATCGAACTAAATCGGAACGCTACGTTTCCAATTACATCCGGAAACTTTCGATAATTATCGCCAGCCAACTGACATTGGACCTTTTCCTTCACACACCATTACTCTCCCCATCCCTCCTTTCGCTACGTCCCCTTCGCCCCCCCACTCTCTTTCGTTCTCCTCGTCTCCCTCCCCCTCCCCTCCCTACTTCCCTACCTCCCTCCTCTCCCCTCCCTGCGTCTCGTTAATACTCGTTAATACCTCAATTGCAAATAAAAACATCGGCCGTAGAAACTCGGCGAGTATCTTCTTATAGTATTAGATCGTCACACCACGAATATCTCAATGTTCGTCTTAATTAGCGTTAATTAGCAAACGATTGTAAACATACTGTTGCCTGCCACGACCATTAAACAAACGACTCTTGCTCCGAGCAAATTCTCGCACTCATTCAAGCAAGGCATGCACCCGTGACATTTCAGCCCAAATATTCGGAGGGCCATTCTCGCAGATAATGCTCTCGACTCCAAATCTTAGCCCCGAATCCCAATAAAAGCTCGACGACTTCCCTCCCCGTCCCCCAAGCTTATTACAGCTAACCATTAACAATTATCTCTATTCTCTCCGCGAATTCTCATTCACTTGCCATCTCGCTCTCACCCGGTCCACGCAATCTCATTGTCCATGGAGACGTCGGCGCCACTACTCTACTCCTGCTCCCTCTCTCTCTCTCCCTCTCTCTCTCTCATGCCCCCACCCGTCCCTCCCCAAATCCCTTTCTTCATTTGTCGTCTCTTTCTGGCGGGCGCATAGCCGCTGATGCCATTACGCGCGCCTCCTGATTTCCAAAACGGTGCACAAGTCTCTCTTGGCATGCACAAAACTTAATCCCAAAATTATTAAAATGGTTAAAATTCGATCAGCGTATCGAACAACATACATGTAATTAATTACCTAACCTGCCAATTAGATTGTTTATCGAATATAAATGACTGCTGGCTGTGATTTTATTATGTAATCAGCTTGGAGTGTAATTGCGAACTATTGCTTACTCCGATCGATCGATTCTCTTTAACGGTGTCAATTACATTGGAAAGTTCTCGTGACCTCGTTTAGTTACAAAATTTACTGTGAGCTTCGATTAAATAAAAACGACGAATTTGCATGGATTCGATTAATTTTAATACGAGTGTCAGCTAGTTGTAAGATATTCTTGATCATGAAGCTACTTATTGAAAGTAATGCATACATTTCGCCGTCACTGCTTAAGCACTTGGAATTTATAAAAATAGATATTAAAAAAATAAAAGCAACAAAATACGTGTTTATAGGTAAGGTTTTGCTGGGAAAAAGTCCTCTTTACTTCTTGAAAGCCGACAGTATGAAATAATCGAGCGCTTGAATTTTAATAAAATATCGATGCAGCCCAATTTTTGTAATGCAAATTTTTTTTAGATCGATAAAGAATATATGATAAATAGATATGATAGCATTTACCTTCAAGGGATTGAATGCATATTATGTGGAAATGATCGTTTAAAACGTAGGGACCTGCCGCATTTACCAGATAATTGAAAGGAGAAGAATAATAAAACGTGGTATCAATCGGCACCCCTGTCCCCCTCCTTATCTAGTTCCACCTTTATCTCTCTGTATAGTCTGCGTCTGGGAGACCAGTGTCGATCGATTTAACGCCCGATTAATTGAGCCACTCGATCTGTGCTCGTCCCTTTAGGCCCTCGCTTTATGCCTGCGCTATTAAATGACGAGGAAAGCGAGGGTGGGGTGGGGCGGGGTGGGGCGGTGGTGGGGTGGGGGGGGTTGAATCAGCCACTGAAAGATATAAAGAGAGAGAGGGAGGGAGGGAGAGAGAAAAAAAACACGCCAAGTCCTTTTTTTGCCTATTGACCAAGCTTGGGGTGCCGATGGGATATGGCGGGACAACTACAAGCGCTGTTATGATGTGTGTGTGTCTCGCATATAAGTCGATTGCTTTTGTGCTCTTTGAAGTACATCGTGCGCGCTTACAACAGTGTACACGCTCACTCCCCGCAATGATTATTAAATTGCGAGAGTTCCTTCTCCGACGTAAGGGCTTACACGAGCGCAAGAGAGACGGAGTTTCGTTAAGAGTCGATTTTCAGAATCACTTAATGTACATGAGAGCACGTCAATTTTAGAGATTGAAGTTTTTAAACTGTTGGTGAATTTTTTCGTTGCAATTCACTATATTCTGGCATTATTTCTCCGCATTGATAATAAGAGCCTTTATTCTTCAATGAATTACATTCGTTAGAAGGGCGTAAGAATGCACTTACGCAGCTTTTCAATTTTCAATTCACGTGCCATTTCGACGTACTTTAACAATTATTCAAACATCGTTGTTTACTGGCTCAATTCACGCTTCTCCACGATAAATGATTACAATTTCAAAACTAATTACAATTTGAAAACGTACTCTTTTTATTATTAAAAAAAAAAAAAGGAATAAAGAGAGCATATTTAAAGTGTATAAATTACATATTTCAATCGAAGTGATTTATGTGGCAATTAGATTTTTAAGCATCTTGGAAGGAAAAGATGGGACAATAAATAAATTGCTTTCCTAAATCGCATCGTAAGGATTCTCTTCTATTTTGCAGACATTTTTGCGGGTAATTAGCGTTTATAATAAAAAGTAGCAAGCCACGTCAGAATAAACTCTATCTAAATTGAATGCTAGAAGTAATCATATTTCTCGACATGCTGCTGCAATTTTCTGCCATTATTACGATTATTGACCAACTACATTCCCTAATCATCGCGCCCATTAAGCTGTAATGCACAACAGTTAAAGTGGTTGTCAGAGATACACAATAATCGATTTACCATTACGAAAATTCCATGGAGCTGGAAATTAGCCACAATCGCGTCGAGAGTTTACGGCGATGAAAGGGCAGCGGACTGAGCGGGCGAGCCGGCCAATAAAATCGATGATCGATCCCTCCTCTCTCACTCACCCCAATATCCATCGAAAGCCGGGCCGTTAGCCAAAGATACATATGCATATACGGTGTGTGGGCGGAGAGCCGGAAAGCTGTCCATTTGCAACGCGACAATCGATCGCCGGGAGCCGTTAATGTCGAAAAATGGGGTAATTTGGATTTTGAAATTGGTAGCCGGGATTTCCTAGATTGAAATAAAGTGGCCGGGCGGTGACGGCGGCGGCGGGCGCTGGATCGTTTAGCGATGTTGTCGAGCGACGGCCAATTGCCGGCATTGTCACTCTGCCGCGCTACAATGGCCCCAATCGGAATCCTCCCTCTCCCTCTCTCTCTCTTTACAGCCACCTATACAACGACACATTTATTCACACTCTATCCCGGCTCGCTCACTCTAAATTTCTCTCCCAATATCTCGTCAATTTCCTTCCTACCTCCTCTTCCTACTCATCCTCATCTTTTATCATTCGCCCCTCCCCACCCCACTCGCACTCGCTCACTCTCTCTCTCTCATCTCTCTCTATCTCTTGCAGTCCCGTTCGTCTTTTTCTCCCTATCGACCTTTTTCTTACCAGCTCTCTCTCTCTATCTCTCTGTGTGGGCGTATCGAGAGTAAGAATGCGAGTTGAAATGAGGCAATGAGAGAGAGAGATTGGAATGTTCGTGAATGTCATCCTTTTCACCACAGCAACCCTAGCTGACTCTATCGACGGCTCAGAACGCATTGCTCTCTCGCACTGTAGTTCTTTTTGTCTTGTTGCAGTGAAGCAGTGAGGCGGCGAACGAGTGTCCAACTGACTAGTCGGAGGCGAATCGAGTCACCGGTTGTCTACCGATATAGAAAAGTACGGGAAGGGCTATTTGGCCATTGATGGGCCCCATTTCCCACCCAAGAATCCCGTCTCTTGTATTTTGCGAGCGTAGGTGCAAACGACTCAAGCGCCCATTCTATTGCAGGCCGAACTTGTTTTTCCACTTTGTCCTTCCACTCCGTCTCCCCTGTCTACGCTGCCTATTTTATTTGTGCAAATTTTCACTGCCACGGGGATACAATTGTCGGCTGTGTTGGTAAGTGACTTTAACGAGGCATGCGATATCCGATTGAGCATGCAGGACGAGAGAGAGAGAGAGAGTGGCACGCGCAAGAGTCCTCGATTAGAAAAACAAATTATATTTTGTTGGAAAGTATTTTTCGAAAGAGCGAAAAAATGAGCGAAAAATGATGACAATTTTTCCGTATAGTCGCGTACGCGTAACGAGTGAAAGGATTAAATTATAAACAACATAGGGGTTGCTGAAAGCTTTGCTCCAGACTTTGCAAAATGTTATAAATTATGAATGAAATGCCAGCAAATTCTATTTCACCCACTCTTGCATTTTCATACATTTTTCCTTTATTTTTCTTTTCTTTCTCTTTTTTTTTGTCTTTTCGTTTTTGTTTTTGTTTTTTGTTTTTTTCGTTTTGTTTTGTGTGTATAATATACCGTTCTGAGTTAGTGCATTGTTGCAAATGCGCAAAATCAATTTGTCTCTAATTGAAGAATCGCGTAAAATCGAAATAAAGCGTGCAAATTGCGAGCGATATATATTAAGACAAGGAGGGCAAACGAATGACAAAAGTATTAATTTCTTTAAATGCCGAAATCACCGAGGTTTTATAAAGATTATCGCATTAGAAATTAACTTCCATGTATTAACCGCTCGTGCATTCTGAAAATGCATTTCAATAATAATTACTAACGAGTCGATTTTTAAATTAAAAATAAGCTTCTTTAATGTTGCCCACGAGCATTATATTTAAATGTGGATAATTCGTTAATATTAATATTAACGACCATAATAATGGAAGGCTGCCTGATAATGTAAGGATTTCGAGCGCCGATTAACAACGCATTGTATGAAAAATGCCTGGTCGTACAAACATTTTGCACTTACGTGACTTTATTTGCGAGCCCATTGCGCAATTCGTTAGCGGCCGCGAGCGCCGAGACGCCTTAACGACCAGCAAATAATCCGTTTAGCGCAATCGGAAGCATTTATACAATTTTTGCATTTCTTAAATTACTGGCGACAAGCGAGGAGCACAATGCACTCGAGAACAATGAAAGGGAAAACAGACGTACTTCTTTATAAATTTAATTACCCGACGACCCGGGCCGAGCTCCTCGACGGAATTCCGACGGTTAGCTCCTGCAGGACCACCGCAATTCTCCTTGGGCGAGGAGCAACGAGAGGAAGAAAAGCGCTGTCGCGCACCCTCTCCCGCTTCACCGCCATAATAACAAAGTGTTTGACGGCTCTCGCGATGATTAATTCTCTCGGGCACTCGTCTCTCGCGAAATTACCGCCGCGAGGGAAAAAAAAAACGAATCGCTTAACAATGCCTCGTAATTCGGCCCTCCTTCGCTTCTCCGTGCGTACGCAATCGCTTATCAAAGTCCCAGTCCAGCTCATCTTCTGGACGGGAAAGTGCCTTGCCGCACTTTCGGCGCATTGGCCCCCGATCGATTAAGCGCTGTTAAACTCATTCGCCGAGTGTCGAGATAATAATACTATTCGTTATCTTACCGTACCCTATCCTTCCTTCTCCGCAATCGTGAGGCCGCGAAACTCGGCGCTTAAAATGTCACGATTTACTTACGAATAGCCAACCCCGTAGCAGTAAGCGTGAACTCGTGGTAAGAGCGAGTGGGCATCGGGCGGGCGCACGATAATCGTGACAGCAATGATAATAAACGCGATAATCAAGCGGTTAAGTGAAATAAAAAGGATAACCGACCTGCACTCGGGCCTCGGATAGGTCGAGCCTCATCGCGAGCTCCTCCCTCGTGAAGACATCCGGGTACTGGGTCTTCTCGAAGGCCCGCTCGAGCTGGTGCAGCTGGTACGTGGTGAAGGTCGTCCGAGAGCGGCGCACCTTGCGCGGCCTGTCCGACTCTCCAAGGTCAAGGGGGTCGTTGAGGGTGTCGCCAAGCTGCTGCTCGCTGAGTCCGATTTCCGTGTCTCCGGATTCGCCGACGGCGTCCGTCCGACTCCCGTGATCTGTCGTAGACACACACACAGAGAAACATTCCTTATAATCTTACGGTCTCGTCCGTTCGCTCAGCGCACAAAGCACTGAGACTCGCTGTTGTGATTTGGTCGTGATATAAGAGTGTGGAACTGTAATTTGGACATTGTTGGATTGATTCGTGGTAATATAATAATTATGTCCTATTCAGGATTAGTGATATTGTGACAATTGCTTTGACAATAATACTTCGAGATTGCGAGATTCTGTTCGTCTCAATGAAAATGGCGAGTGCTCTGCGTAAATCTTGGCTTAATGCAACTAGCAAGGATGATGCGTTATTATTTCGATTAATTTCTTAAAACATAAATTTGGAAAGGAAGTAAAACACAATTACTGAATTTACAAACTAACTATGAATGGTTATTCGCTTACAAAAGCAACGCAAATAAAGGGAAAAACTAAAGTCGATGTCCTACGTGAAATTAAAAAAAAAAAAAGAAAGAAACAAAATAAAACATATGTTTATATAACCACTTATGATACGAATGTGAAATGTCACATTTTCGTCTATCAAATTTTGTATCATTTTAAGCCGCGCATACTTGCTCAATTTATGTTTTTTCGTCGATGACGTCTGATCGACGGATTTGTCAATTTTTAAGCCTCGCGAGCGCTGATTTTTTATCTGAACTTCTCCGCCTACTCAATACTCGAGCCATTTCAGGCCAAAATCGCCGTGTGTAATGCAGACGCAAGTGCATGCGCATGTATTGACTGTCTGATGGGGATTAGCGCGAATATTTATTAACGATGTATGTATCTGTTAGTCTCTGGATCCCTTTTTTCACCGTCCGTTATTCTTCTTTGTTGATTCGGCATTCAATGCATTCGCGTTATTTTCCATATTTCCCTACTTAAATATACCTTGAGACCGACTGTTCCCTTTTAGCATTTAAATCCACTCGGCTAATTAGATCCTCTTACTTTATACTGAAACTACGTCATTTTGATTATTGAACCATACGAAGTAGCCCGTTTATTAACTTTATCCAGTCAACAAACATTAATTTCGAACTATTATAATATTTGAATATTCGAAGGTATATATATGTACACATATATATAATAATTGAAAAATAATATTTACATTTACAAGTGTTGTAATTAAAAAATTACATCCCACTGAAGATTAAGATTAAGATGTAACGTGGTTAATTGTATAATTAATAGTAAAAAGTTTGATCGTTGTTTATTGTAAATTCTGTAAGAGTTTCTATTTTTGAATAGGTAAAACATTAGGATATAATCGATATAGAAGGTAGATAAAAACAAAAGAAGAATCGATAACTTTCGTGCTTTTGTTGCCATTGTACTCGTTTCGCCGATATTCTTTATCCACTTTGTAATACCGTACTCCGAGCAGATGGTAAAGCAGAATTCGTCCAAATGATCGATGTTTGGAACTAAAGAGTTAAAAAACAAAAAAACAAACAAACAATAAAAAGGAACGGACAAAGTATCGGCAAACGACTTGGATTTGAAATAAAATCTATCTATGTATATATATATATATATATCATCCAATACTTTATCAGATAAATAACAAACGTCCCTATTATGATAGTTTGTATTAATATTATTAGTGAATCATTTTCTTCGAAAAAGCCACTTCCGTATGCCCTCGCTATATCGCGAGTTTATCGGGGAAAGAAAACACGTACGAATATTTTAAGCCTGTCAGATACAAATATTTAATGCCCCTACATCATATACTACAACATACGCATTCAATACTAACGTTTACCTTTTGTCAATAATACTATTAATTAATATATGAACCTTATTGATAATTCATTAAACGAATTTCTTGCATTATTCTACTTGTAAATATTAAATGCTTGAGTATTCAATTATTAAACTATTATTTAACTTTAGTTTTAAAAATTGTCACGTGTAACATTAAATGATCATTGCAGCAAGATATTTTTATTTCTGCAGCCATTGTTCCTAAAATCAAACCTTTTATTATGTGGAAGAAAGTGAAGCATTGAAAATAAAAACAATATATAAATATTATATAAAGGGATACTTTGTTCATTCGGGGTTTTTATTTATTTTTTTTTCAATATTCGAAAATTGAAAAATCTTCTTTTCGGAGAATAAAAACAATCAATCATAACAGTTTTAACAAAAGATTTGCATGGCATCGCGATAATTTAGAATGCCTTCATATTTTAAAGAATTCTATTTTAAATATTTTTATTTTGAATCGATTGTTTGTCAATTGTTAACGAATATTAATTAATGAATTAACAAATATCCATTTTTCACATTTAATGTATGTATAAAAAAAAACATAAATTTTCAATAATTTTGGCGGGAAAAGTGATAACTAAAAAAATATTTACGATATAAAATAGAGATAAAGTAATTTTTCTTGCTCTGATTATTTGACGATAAGAATGTATAAAGAGAATATTTCCTCAACAGCAATTGTTAAGTGTGTGCTTACCTAATTATTCAAAGTACTCTTACACTTTCATTAAAAACTAAAATTTACAATTAACAATTTTTCTAGTTATTTCAATTTAACGGTATGAGAAAGTATCAGAGCAACCAGTTGTTAATTTATATTTGCGTGTATAGTTACTACATTGGAATTAAATGCATGTAAGAATGTTGAAAATGTATTAATTATCTAAGAAATTAAATTTAATTTCGGCTTATATAAAGATACACTTTTGAATTAAGTCCATAACAAATAGTTCATAATATGCATTGGTAACTTATTTATTTTATAATAATATTTGTCGTTAAAATTACTAGTATTTATTCTATTATAAATTTCGTTGATATGCAATTTATGATATGGTGATACAACAAATATAATTGCCTAAAAGAATTATATTTGAAAATACAAAATTCATAATATTGCCTCTCAATTTGCAGTATTTTTAACAGAAAACAAAAAAAAAATACACGTTTGCTTAAGTATTATTTATAAAATTATAAAAATAAAATGAATGATCTCTTATTTCATGGCTCATTAAAACAGTTTAAAATTACTTTATTTTACGAAATTTGAATATCATATATAGAATTAAAAGAAATAATAATAATGTATTGGGCAAATAAAAATTTTGGAGAGGTAAAAGCTTAACATGACTTCTGACTAATTACGTTCCATATGATTGGCATATCCCATCTAGTGCATCTAATAAATCCGCTTAAAACTTACAAAGCCACACATCTACGTGCATCGAAAGTATTCACCAACGCAATTTCGTCACTATCAAAGGACAAAATTTAAGAGATAATATATTAATTTAAAAAGATTTTTCATTCTCTCAGATTAGAAACTCGCTCATAACATTGATGATGAGCTGAACTGAAATGAAAAATCGAGATTAAATTTAGAGAGATTTATAAGTCCCTTGATATTATTAAAATTTCTCTGCTTAAGCTTGTAATTTAAAATATCCCATAATGTCCATAATACGAGAGTACTATTCAATTTTTGTTGGCATCTTGAAACGAATAATTTCTATTATTATACATCTTATTTCGGAATTTCGGACGAATTTAATTAAAAAAACATTAAGATTTCGTTAATAGAATCACAGAAGCTACCGAGGCAAATCTCTCGTAAACAAGTTATTTAAAAATAATTTAGTTTTCATAAAGTCGAATTCTTTCAAGGCGGTTAGAAACTATCGTTATTAGTGAAATTTTCTTTTTTTTTTTTTTTTGTAATTTTAATTAGTAAAGGGAGAGTAAAACAAATATTATTAGAAGCTACTCTCTAAAAGTAAGAAAGTTCATTTTGCGTTTGCGCGTCGTAAACTTCAAAGGAGAGCTTAAAAGTATACGCAAAATTCTGCTCCCGCGCTCCGCTAAGCTAATTAACGGAATATAAAATAAATCCCAAATATTCATTTCCACTTTTAATAAACAACATACGCGAGGCGCTTTTAGTTTAAGATTGTGTTGGATTCACTGTGGTTTTGCGTGTCGGTAGCGCAAATAATAGTTTTTCATTTATACGCTTGGCGGAACGAAATTTGGCAAAGTGATGAGTTATTGAGAGCAATCACGCACACAATAATTACTCACTTAAATATGATTTAGGCATACAAAATAGTTTTCTGATTTTCTTTTTATAATGACAAAAGTTTAATACAATACGTAATGATATCGAATTATACGTGGACAAAGGACTGGACTAAAATGCCAAATTAGTTGAAATTAATTATTTTTGGCTATAATTTAGTACTGTCGTAGTGAATAGTGTTCTGAAATAATGGAAATATGATTTTGGTAGCCAAGGCCTGTATTTCGACTTTATTTCTAGTAATTTTTCAATGGGCTTGCAATTAATATAATTAGGGGCCTTCGCATGTAAAAGTCGAGCTGCATGTTAATCGTGTTTATGTATAATTGCGTCTGTATCGTTAGTACTTTAGAATTTCTACGTATAATTGAAGATTCATTAGGATTTTATTACCATATACTATTTGAATGTTCGCATTAATGATAATGTTGGAAAATGAGCATACAATATTCCTTTAACGCAATAAACTACAATTTACGGACTGTAAAATCAATTTTGCTAAAATTTTGCTAAAATTGAAAAATCACACGAACGCACAGGCCCATACTGTATACCAATGAAGTAGAAAAAATTAACTTTCATTCGTGACGTAATAACTCCACGCTAACTATAATTTTAGTGTGAAAAATTCAGGCAATCATAATAATTAATTATGTATTGAAAAATAATTCATCGCTGCGAAAATCAGCCTTTGTAAAAGATAAAGAGAAAGAGCTATTCTATTATAACAATTGATGTGATATTAAAGTCGATACTTTGAATTAAACATTTAAATTGAAATTTAATTGTATTTTGACATTCTCAATACACTCAATGTAAGCGTTTACCATTAAGCAAATTCAATTAACGTGTAACATCCTGCCGCCGCCAATATCGTACAGCAGTACAAATGTTTTTCCCTTTACACTCAATTACCAAGCAGATGTGCAGATTACACGAGTGCTCCCATCATCGAATTATAAGCATTAAAAATTAAACTTTCTTTGTTGTATGTTCCATTACAATAATACAATACAGAAATCAATGCACAAGTTTCCAAGCAAACTTTACAGTTTATAATATAAGAGGAAGAAGAAAGCGGTTGGGGTGGGGAGGTGGGGGAGGATGAAAATAGTGATAATTGCACAATCGAACTTAAAAATCCTTGAATAACGTCGAAACGAAAGATTGCAATCATCTCACTTGGCAATTGCCCCCCCCCCCCCTTAAACACTATAATCACAATGACGTCAATTAAGTCGCGTCTGAAGCAATAGTACAAAGAGAAAAATGAGCGGTTAATTTCTCAAAAATTGGCCTTTTAAATATTCAGAGAATGCAAAGCCGTGCACGCGCACCTACTCGCGTATCGCTCGTTCGCGGTCCAATCGCTTATCTCCGTGAAAATTCGCCATTGGTCAGAAAGACCGTCAATACGCGGCCGAGGCACAGCACAGCCACGACTTTCCCTTAATCCCCACCCCCCACCACACCTCCACCCCCCGCCCAAAAAATAGCCAATAAACAAATAAAGCTCAATTCCAGATAGGCTCGAGCGTTTAAGCGCCAAGAAGCACATTTAAAGATTGCCCGCGACCATACTCCCAATCATCTCAATTCCCATAAACACTGCCATTTTGTCCTTATTACAGAGTGGTAGACGAAAGCCTCAGCCCCCGGCGGAGCTCCATCCGCGCCGATCCATACGGACGGGGCACGAATCAAGCTCCCTGCTAATCCCGCATGAATAAAGGGATTTTTATGTTTTTATGCCGCTCCACAATAGCTCGAGCACTCGATGCTAATCTCCGACCGAGGGCCCTGACCTTTTTATCGAGTCCGACACGCGGCCGCGCCGGCGCACGAGGGGCCAGCACCCGCCGGACGCGAAATTAAAAATTCAAGATACCCGTCCCTTCGGGCGCCGGCCCATTCCGCCCCCCCCCCCCCGGAAGAATGTCCACGGACGTATTCCAAAGACCGGGGAGCTCCCTTCGGCCACCTAGAGTCGGAGCTGCGATCGGCAGCGTTGGCGCGTGGGTGGCAAACGAGCCCCACGGGAGCCTCGAGCGGACGATGCAGAAAAAGCGAGAAGGGCGCTCGCTCGCTGGTTGCTTACACCTGTTGGATGGCTTGGAGTGGGGCCGTGGGGGCGAGGGGTGGCCGGGGCTGGGGAGCACACACACGCTCTTGATTTCGTAACGCGGCGGGGCTCGAGGGAGGGGTCGAGGGCCGCTTGGTTCGTGGCTGAGCGCCTCCTGCCCGGCCCCAATGGAGATTAGGATTTTTCGCGAAATTGGCGAGAGGTTGCCGGCAATTTGGTTGCCGGCCACGTAAATATGCGGCCGATGGTTTATTGGCGAGGAGCGACGGTCGCGTTGCGGAGGCCCGACGGTCGCGTTGGGATGGCTGACCCGACGAGATTTGAGAGGAGAGCTGGTGGAGCGTTAAAAGGGGAAAAAATTTGGGATGTATTGGTGTAAAGTTTGCGGTCTGCTTTTATCGCTTTGTAGGTGGTGTGCGTCTGTTATTGGGCTCGGTTGTCTAATTTAACGATCTGTGTCCGGCTTGTGGGTGTCGCCTTTTCATTCGAGCGGGATGCTTGCTTTGTCCTGAAATTGCTCTAATCTCGACCATCGCTTCTCGCTCTTCCAACTTGGATCTGATTAGCTTGTCAATGTCAGGCAGACTCTCAAAATAGATATTATTCGAGTGCAGGCCGGGTCAACTTTACGCTTCAAGTTGATGGGATTTATTGGGCTGGTTGAAATATTTGTAAAATCGATGAGCTCGCGCATTTACGGATAATGCGTTGGCTTGGATCATTATTATACGCTGATATTATATAGATCATTAGAAAGTTTGAATCTTTGTGAAGAAATTAGCAACCGCGTATTTGGATAGAGTTTTGTCGTTGTTTCAATACAAATATCGAGAATAAAGTTTCATGATTTCGGGGCATGCACGGGATAATTTATGGCAGAGCGATTAATTAATAAACAATGGCTCGAATCGTTCGACGGAGAATTTCAAACGCCGTTGGATTAAAGTGAGGGGAATATGAAAAGGGGATATTTGGTGGAAAAACTATTATTAAACATCGAATCCCCCATAACGGGATTTACAATTAGGTAATAAGAGAAGGAGTAGTAAGTATTGCAGGTGTAGGGATAAGCATTAAGAAGCTTTGGAATTTCTAAATTTCGCGCCCCATGATTTTCCATGCTCCGCTTACGACGGATTAAGATAATTACTGCGTCCGACCAGATTTCAGGGTTTTCCTGATGCCTTTATCAGGACATATCTCTTTCATTATTTCATCCGTGCAGGATAATTATGTCTGGTCGGTTAGCTATGACAACAAAGTAGATTGAAACCGAATATTCGGCAGTTTTATTATAATAATAATGTAAACTCTTCTTTTTCCACTCCCTCCCACTCAAATCGCCCGTGTAAAATATTATCCGCTGAACGTAGAACGCCGTAATACTTTTTCGAAGTATACGAATACGATAATTCACGAGTTGGTAAGAGTAACTAATTTCTCATACGCAATTATACTCGGA
>JAPYYT010003142.1:0-14031 GCA_030522565.1 Ceratosolen corneri | reverse complement strand
CACAGTGAGCCACGCCGTCGAATCAGTGTGGAAAACACCGTCTTTGAGTACAGTTCAACTTTCAACTACGAAGATTGGCAAAGGCAAGCGAACAAAGAGAAAAGGAAACCGCACTCCCTCCAGCTGAAGCAACTACGCACCATTCAGCCCGAGGTCAACAGAAAGCCTGGTATTCTATCAGCAATCATCAAGGAGAGAAAGCAGCCCTCCCAAGCGCATCTGCGCCTAATCGACGACTGCATCAACCACGCAGTTCGTAAGATACAGAACGCAAGGTCAGCTCACACTTGAACCTTGTACCGCGACAGAGGTTTGTTACATCCAACTCGGTACAAACTGGGACTATGCCGCAAGGCGGATTTTCGAACCAATTGAATCTCCGTTCAAGCGTTACAGCCATTTATCATTAACACACCCGCACACACATTGCCAGTCAAGAGAGCATTTATAATTAAATAAATAGAAAAAGCACACACACGTGTTTAAAGTCAATAATCCTATCACCAATACCGCTCCTGTTATATCCCCACTCCTTAACACCAGGGAGTGCATACAGTCACACAAGGTGAAACCTCTATCAATAGGCCGTCGGAACAGGTAAAGCTGAGCCCACGAAAGCTGGATAGAGAGTACCTCAACAACTAAATACAACAAATTTATTTTTATGAATTTAATTAATAAATTCGTTTTATAAAAAAAATTTAATTAATTGCATTATTTTATATACTAATAAACATATTTGAAAATACGATTTTCCAAAAAGGAACATTTGAACGAAGATGATGAGAAGTGGAAAATTTATAGATGAAAAACTCAAAAATTTAGTATGAAAACAGACAAACCATATTAAAAAGTAGTAAAGCACTAAAAGATTAAAAAGAACATAGAGCAGAAAATTAAAAATCAACAAAAAGAATTAAAAAAAAATACATATATTCATTTATTAATGGTAAAAATTTGAGAAAAAATTACTATTAAAAAATTATGATAAAATTTATAATATTTTAATAAAATTAACTATGATAATTAATAAAAATATATTAGAAATATAAAAATTGATGGGGAAATATCATTGAATGAAAAAATTAATTATAATAAGCGAACTTCCAGTATGATAGTAGCATTCGAACAAAATATTCTAATATAAATGAACATAGTTAAAAAATAATCATTGATAACTAAAATCGATATTAATTTAAAAAATATAAATAAGTAATCAGTGGATTTCAGAAAGAATCAGAAGATTTCAGAAACAATTCCTATGAATATATTTGATAATTAATGCGATCATAATCATCCACTAAAATAATAAATAATGTATGTGATTAGTAGTTATTTATTTTATAGTGAATAGTTTTTGGTTTCTATAAGTTGAACATAATAGAAAGTCAAACTAAACTTTCAGTAAATTCAGCAAATTTATTCTATTGTACTAAAAAAATGAAGACAAATAAAAATAAATTTTAATGTATTTTCTTTACTTTAAAATGCTTATACATTTTAAGATTATTTTATTAAATCAGAAATTAAAATAAAAAGAAATTTAATCCGCATTTTTATATAATTCTGTAAGATTTATATATGATTTCTCATAATTATAAAGTACACTTGCAAATATTTGTGAAACGTATTATATTCTCAAACAATTACATTTATATTTATATTTTAATCAGAATTTATAATTGCGTTTATTTTGAGCTCACATTTATGTGCATTATTAATAAAATCACACGTCCGATAATCAAATAGTCCGAAAGAAAGATATTAAAAGAAATTCAAACTTTTTTCAGCTGTTGAATCGTGTGCACTATAGAGAAAACGAATAATGCATTGTAAAAAGAGAAATGAAAAGTAATTCTTAATCAGCGTTAAAACAAAATATTTAAGCTTTCAAAAATAAAAGTAAGATATATAATAAAAATTTATGGATTTGAGCAAATGAATAAAATGGAAATAAATAAATAGGTAATGAAAGAGAGAAAGAGAGATAGAATAAAGAATATATCGACTTAGATTAATTATATTTATTGCATTATGTAATTACATTTAATAGTTGAGTGTTTAGCTTTTACTTTGTTTGCTCGTGTTTTTTCCTTCAATCGTCGATCTAAAACTTCATTTATTTTCATGTTAACTTTATTATATATAATTTTTATTCAATAATGCATTATTTTGTTCATACCTTCTATTTATTTACAACTCTTTTCAGCATGCATTAATAGTGATCGACGTAGGAACTTGTATGTATAAGAAGCAGAAAGAAAGTAGCGTATGAACAAGTGTAATTCGTTTCGTAATAAGACATACGCAAAATACAAGATCCCTCGTGAATAAAAAAAATCAATAATGTTTTCTTTTAACATTCCCCGTTGCATATACACATATAGGTATACTCGGACAGGTATTTAACCAAACAAGCATGAACCCTTGCATATAGACATAAGAGCATAGTATTAATACGTATTCTAATATATATATATATATATATATATATATATATATATGTTTATAATGAAAAAGTAGTAAAGTAACGAAATAATCAAACATATACACGTATAAATACATAAATATTCCTTTGCAAATCACTCTCTGCATTATTTATATATCTCGGTATTTAACTTATTCTATCCAGAATTTATTTTTCTACTCTACTTCTTCCATGTTTCATTTTATATTATCTCTTCATTTTTACATTAATGTACTTAATGCACTTAAAGCATTTCCAAATATGTATAATTTAAATTACTATTATAAAAATTAATAAACAAAATTTTAGTTCTCAAAAGTATCTAGTCTGATATCTAATATATCATAATTTTTAAAATATTTACATATTGTACAAAATTATTAAGCAACGTTTTTTAAATTTTATAAATCCAATTAATATTTCTTAAAACAGCCGTGTATCTTTTCATTTTTAATAATACTATTATATTATTATACTATAATATTTAATGTAACTTATTATGTGATGTTTTAATAATTTTAAATGGTTATTTTAATAAATAAATGAATTTATTTTGTCAGGGAAATATATAGTTAATAATGTAGTTTTATGTTCCATAATTTAATAGAAGTTAATAATTTTGTAATGGAGTTTTTATAGTATATTATGTTGTAAATTATGAAATGCACTAGAATATGTTCTTGCATATTTTAAGAATCGAGCTAATGCCAGTATTATATTTATATAAATTAAAAATATAGGGAATAGAGAAGAAGATGAACATTTTTTCTAATGCTTATTTGCCAAAATATCTAGTAATAATTGCATTACATGAAAACATTTATAAAATTTAATAATTTAATTTTAGTTTATATCAAAAAATAGATATCGAATAGAATTATCAAAATATAAATAGAAAAGCTTAATTTTATAAGTAAATTAATAATTACTCTATATACTAATAAAACTAATGAACTACTTATTTTTCCTGCAGATATAAGATGTGGTGAATTTACAGTTGCTTTAAAAATATTTAAATTTTTTAATTTATATAAATAAGAGTTTGAAAGAATCATAAACAAAATTTAATTTGTATCGAAGTTTTACCCACGTATGTCAAAGTAATTTAACAAACATAATAAATTATTATAGAAAAACAACATGAACTATCAAAAAAAGGAAAATTAAATGAATATAAATATGGTAAACATGAAATGACATTGAGAATATAATCTTTTGATATTAACTCCTTATATTTACGATATAAAGAATGTCACTGCAAAGTGTGAAAAGATTCATGCACTGATGCGATCTATTCGAAAATTGACAGGAGAAAATGCGTGTTATAATAGAAGTAGACTAAAATAGCTATCGATTTATAAACTTTCAATAGTAAATCTAATTCAAAATATTATTTACTGTAATTTTAAAATGATTTTAAAATATAACGATAAAATTGAATGAAAATTTGAGAAATCGTAATTTTTTAAAAATTAATTTAAAATTGTTTTTTCAATATGATTAGTATGAATATAATAAATTTTAATTATAAGGTATTTTTGTTACAAAACTGCCACTATTCGACTATAATATCTGTATATATATATATATATATATATATGAACAAATAAGGTATGTTCATTACTTCTGATTTATTTTTAATAATATTAATCAAGTCTTCCTTCTATGTGCATATTATTAATTTATCGAAATAGATCAACATACAGAGAAATAGAAATAAAAATACTAAAAAGGAAGTAGTATTATTATTTTATGGTCATAATTTCTTCATATGAATGGTATATTTCTGGGAATATTTACGTGTGTTTTCAGTATAACTTTGCCTTTTTTAGCAATATGAATAATAGGTATAAATCCATTTTCATTCATTTAATTTATTTTTTTTCT
The DNA here is from genome assembly GCA_030522565.1 of Ceratosolen corneri. Classification (NCBI taxonomy): domain Eukaryota; kingdom Metazoa; phylum Arthropoda; class Insecta; order Hymenoptera; family Agaonidae; genus Ceratosolen; species Ceratosolen corneri. The sequence goes on along the minus strand of JAPYYT010003142.1, from coordinate 9,677 downwards.
GTGAGACTATACTTCTATGAATTTTATATTTAATGAATTTTATAAATAATTAACTTTACTCAAATGTTAGAAATACATTATGTTCATGAATTCACTAAGCATTTTATATAATTGATACGAATTTACAACAATAAAAATTAATGCGTCAACCTTATGTATTTGTTTTTTAAGTTATTTACTTTTAGTTAGCTTTGCAGCACGTAAGCTATAATTTTGAATATGCCTTTCGTATGTGCAAATTCCGAAAGGTGGATGGCTTGCTTTGTATGAGCAGCATAACTAAAGATACTTACAAAATTACTTCGTGTCGCCATAATTTAGTCAGTCGCTTTCTTGGACATGTCTTCCTAGAACGAGAGCTCACTCATCACTCAGATCGATTTCGTTCTCGCACGTCTCTCGCTACTACTACGGTCATACTGCAACAGCTAACTTCACTTCCACGATGCAACGTGACACGGCTACTCGATTACTGTTGCATAAAACGGCCAACAATAGTGTACAAAATACTTGAAAGCCAATAAACTACTTGGAATAACCGCGTATCAAGAAAGTATGCTGCGAACTTATACGACTCGCACAATAAGAAGCCAAGGTCAACATCCTTTAATTATCTACTAATTACGATACTAACACCATTAATATCACTTTTTAACACTTTTTAATTTTGTTCTTACATTTATCTGAATACTCGATTTAAATTTTCTTTTTCTTCGTTACCAACGAAGCAGTATCATCTACCTATTGTACAGTTTCATAGTCTGGAAAGTTCGATCGGAAAGAAATGCTTTCAATTGAACATTCATTAATGCTTTCTCTTACCCCCCTTCAGCACCCACTTTCTATCACACTCTTTTTCTTTCTTCTTCACTCACTGAAAAATACACACACAGATTCATTCAAACATACTAATAATCCTCACTCACTCACTGGATGATTCGCTCTTCAAAACCGAATTGCATTGGGTTCAGCAACCCCCTTAGTATTTTAAATATCTTGTAGACTTCAAGACTACTCATACAAATTATGATATTTATTGCAATAATAATAATAGTAATAATAATAATAATAATAACAATAACAACAACAATGATGACGATGATAATAATGATGAGTACGATGGTGATAATAGTTGTAATAATAATTATTTGACTTTTCTAAATAAACACTGATTTTAGTTAGATGGCCACTTATCTCCAGCCAAGGTCATATGAAACAAGACTACTATACTTAATTGGCCCGAGTGTTAAAATGATAAGGCGCTTAGATATTACTGTACACCAAGTTGAAAACTATATTACAACCTATATTATAACTATATTACCGATCCAAACCAATGAAATAAGCAATCGGTAAATTTCAGGTCAACGTGGGCTCGTGCTACGTTGCAGCGGAGCTGTACATACGCATGCGTGCGTCTCGATACTTCGGTAACCTCGGGGAGCGGCTATGGCGACAGCCAAACTTTCACTAGCAAAAAAATTCAGCTTACTCAGGGCCGTTATCGTCGTTGCTGCTCTTACTGCGCTGTTAGCTGCGCCGCTGACTCAGGCTTGCATATATACATCTCCGTTTCTCTTCTCTGCGGCTTTTATACTCCTTTCCTCTTAACGGCCAAACTATTCTTCGTCTCTCTTGAATTTGTCCTCCCTTCCTTGTGTTCTGCTCTTATTTCACAGCATCCCCAACGCGCAGGACCAGTAAAAGCAGCAGTGGTAGAGCCTAATATCTAAACGCGCGCGCACCAAATGCAATCGCTGGACAATGGAAGGCTAATCACTGATTATATTCAGAATTTAAGGTTTGACGTCTTTTCTTACCGTTCAATATTGAAAGTTCGGATACTTAAGAAATAATTTGTCCCCTTTCCATTAGCTCAACACGCAAAATTTGAGTTTGACTTTATTTGTATAATTTAATCCGCATCTATTACTGTGAGTAAATTCACGAATAAGTGAATGATTTACATGCACAAGTTACCCTATATACAGTTACACACTTATATATATATATATATATATATATATATATATGAAGTATGTATAACCGCATGCAATATATATATATATATATATATATACATACTGCTTGCGGTTTTATACATGTAAATAATTACATTCTCACATATCCACTTAAAAATACTACATGTAATGAACAAATAAATTACAATTATTTGGATTAAGTAATAATAATCGAATAAATTTATTTAATATCTTTAAACAGAATTTAAACAAGTTAACAGTAAGCTATATTCTTTGGTTGGTGTTTTTTAGGTGATTTGCTCCCGTGTGACCGCAATATTCAGACGTAAGTTGAATACCGCAAGGCTTGAAAGAACGGTTAATTAGAAGTATAAATTAATGTTCATTCTAGATAATATTCAGTGTAGTATGTTTTATATTGATTTAATATATCACCAATTACATCGGAGGCCTGTCGAACGCGTAATATGAACCTAGTTAGCCGCGGCTTACAGTACTTGAATTAATTACCGACTAGATCTCACTATAAATGTGATAAATATGATAAATACCGGTTGCTATCAGCCTTTATGTTGTATATGATTTCCCACCTTAGTCCTCGTGGGGCTTTTGCTGAACCTGGAGCCTTGATTGTGCACTCTATCGGTGTAATCCGGGTGGCCGTGACACAGTAGGGAGGAGAAGGCGCCAGCAGGGAAGTAACTTAAATTATAGCGCTTGGTTATCGGCGTCGGGTCGAAGCTTCATTATAATGTTACCGATCGCTGTTGATTTAAGAATCTCTTCTTAAGACCACTATATTCAGCTTTAAGATGGACCTTCAAAAGCTAAGAGAATTCTGGTCCGCAGCGTATGTGTTGTTTATTTTTGATGTCTTCATCCTGCTCCTAGTAGGGGTGGTCATATTAGATTTCTTTGAGAGTGGGAAGTTTTAGTCATTGGAATAAAACTAATTTTCTGTTATTTTGGAGCTCAAGCCAAATAGTGTCAAAGTGAAGTGAACCTTCTATATGCAGCGATGAATGCTTTTGTTGAATAGTGATAGATTATATAGACATAATAATATAGACAACTTCCAGATGTATTGCTGAGGATACGAAACACACAAATACGCACATTCAGTATTTCAACTTCTTTACTTCTCGGCCTCTGCGTGTTTTATATATAAAAGGGCCTGCATATTCCAGTTCTACATGCGAGAACCGTCTTGATGATGTGACTCATGTAACGGGTAAAATGGAATTGTAAAAAACATTAGAGTTTATATCATATATTGCATTCTTTACCTATTTTGATAAAACAGCTTAGTAGTACTAATATAGTAATAGTAATAAAGTAGTACTGCTTGGACTAATACTCAGTTATCCAGTGTAAATGAGCAATAAAGTATGATGTTATCTTTTACAAATGTCACAACCTTTCTTTATATTACTGAAACTTGTATGTAATTTTAGACACACTGAACATAGTCTGTTTTTATAAGCAAATTATTTTCTCTCATCTATCGGTAAGTCCTTGAATTTATAACATTCCGATAGTGGATGTATTTTTTCGCAGCACATGCTATTTTTCTTTTTTCTTACGTCCTGAAAGTCGAGAAGTTGCCACATTAACTGATGATTTCTTATGTTTTATTACATTCGAGCTGTCGATTTTTTGTCTCTTATTCATGGACACCTCCTTCTTGACTTGGGAACTGGTTTGACCTTCGAGAAACTTCGATAGATGATCATAGGTTGAATAATCGGTGTTGGATGCCAGTGGCTTTTCCCGTTCTGCACTAGGTTGTTGATCAAATAATTCGGAAACAAGATGTACTGTTAGGCGGTCTTTTAAATCATAATTCTTTTCTTCGTGGTGCAATTTTTTGTGAGTTTCTCTAGTTATTTGTAGCAATTCTCTTACTTGCCGAGGGCTCCTTCCTCTACGATTCTCTTTATCAATTAGGAGAAAATAGTGATCTCCACTCTTCAGAACCTGAACATCGAACACACCCCATTAAAATCTCAGTAAAACCAGACTGCACGAGTAGCACAGCAAATTTTTCGTTGACGAGTTTTCGCCGACAAGCTTTGTCGAGAAGTTTTGTCGATAACTTCAATATAAAGACCTCAGTGACTTCAAGTTCGGCACGGAATATCCGCCCGACAAGTGATCGTCACTGTAACTTCACCAGAGTTACTGCACCTGTCTCCCTAAATGAATGACCTGATTGACTTCAAGTTCAACTTACAACAGACTGGTGCTGCATCAAGGGAAACAACATAATCACATCACTCACAAGATTTGTGTCAATATAGTTCACTACATAGGACAAAAGAATATCAATTGTGCGTCTGAGTCAAAGACTGCGTCCTGTAAGAATAGTCGCACTACCAAGCAGTCGAAAGGTTTTTTCATCTATTCACATAGCACTCGCGAGGTCAATAGGGAAAAATAACAATCAGCTTACAAGTGACCGTTGCAATAACCACTTCGCCGAAACAACAAGTGACGTTCAACGTACAACTGACCGCTACGTCGACATATAACAGAAAAGTAGTTCATTCGTTTATCAATCTTCCAAGCTAAGATTTTCTCATTAAAACCCAAGATATTAAATTATAATTAATATCAAGATATTTCAATTTACAACTTACTATCTAGATAACATAATAGACTTTCTAATTAACATAAATACAACTAAAATTCCATATTATATTTAGAATATTATTTTCAATAAACGCTTTTAAATAATTATCAAATACTTTCTTTCGATATTTACTACTATCTCTCGTATTCTACTATCTGCTTCTCCCACTTACCATCTTAGGAGAGTTTACACATCGGGTTAAAAAAATAATAATTCTCTGTTTTTTTGCATCGATTTTAATTTTCATTTTAAAGTATTATATATTTCTATAATTATATAACTTGGTTTATCTATAGCTCAATAACAGATTACAACAATTTTCAAAATACCATCTACGTTCTAGATTTTCTATAATCTTTTGATATTCTCTAAAAGTTTTGATTTATAATAATAATTTATAATACTTTCTCATAAAATTTTTCAACAGAATATGTAATATTAAAATTAATTTCTTGACAAATATTATGGAATATAGATAGTATTTGTCACGTAAGATAATCTATGTATATATATAATATATGTAAACATTACATCTTTTTATAGACCAACAGATTATTTTCGTTAGAAAATCATTTTGGCAAATTTACTAAGTATCATTATATATTATTTGAAAAGTTTACTATTCTTTACTTTTAGCATATCTGCATTGATTTAAATATTTATTTTTAAAATTCTTTTATTCATAATATTACTTATAATAAATTTTGGCTTAATTCATGTTTGTAAATTCTTAACTGTATCGAGTTACTGTAAAAATTACAATTGTTAATTTCAAAATTAATTAGCATTGGCTTTCAGGATACTTTAGCTTTTCCTTAAATAGTGAAATTTATTAATTATATATCTAAATTTATTAATTTGTCATATAAATTAATTATCTAAATTAATAATGTTGTTATTCTTTTTATATAAAATGTGAGTTTACTAATTGTTTAATAGAATATATTATATTAAAATCATTATATTTAATAGTATATTTCAATTTTACACTCAAATAAAATGAATATATTAGTAGCTGATTATATTTACTTAAAATAATAATATCGAAATAATCAAAAACAATATTAAAATGTAAAATGTTACGCAAATTTCAATATACTAATTTTTTAATAATAATTTAATTTAAAAATGTTTATATTTGTATATTATTTTATAAAATTATTTGCTCTTGTGATTAAGAAAAATAAAGAAATAAATACCACACTTTTTCGATTTAAAAATTATCTATCAACTATTAAGTAATAATTACGTGAACTATTAAGCAATAAATAATCAAATTTACTTTTATTTTTGTTATTTATATTTGCAGTAAGAATTACAAAATTTTATAGTGTAAATAATTCTTAATATATTCAGATAATTAAATAATCTTCGAAAAACTACTTAAAATTAAATTATTCACCAGAGAGTTTATAAATCATTAAAAGCGATCGACTGAGCGTGATTGATTTTTCAAATTGTTTTATTAGCTATTTATACACAAGTAAGGTTTGTATATAAAACTATTCTATGTACTCTGACGTAAAATAAAGAATGAAAGAAAATTTTACACTGATGCACAATATCATCGAATGCATCGTTATATCCCTCACATACCTCTTATATTATATGAGATTACTTTTTATCATCGAATAATTAAACATGAATGTTACTAAATATTACTACAACAAACTTTGCCATTTCTATATGAGACTAAACGCTTATTTTATAAATTTATTTATTTTTAAATATCTTTATATTTTAACATTCTTATATAAGAACAAGTCCTTTAACAATTTCGAGGTACAATAATTATTGTTTAAAATATGAGAAATTGTATATAAATTATGTCGATAATATCACGAAACTCAAAGTATAAGAATTTATACATATATCTTTATATTATAATTTATTACATATAGTATTTTATTATTATATCTACATAGAAATAAATAATGCATATAAAACTAATATAATAATGTAATTTCAGAGTAGATTATGGAAAATAATCTATACAATAAATTTTATGACATGATATTGAAACTCAAGGATAAAAAAAGCAAATAAATTTGTTTTTTTTTAATTTCATTTTATAATTTTCTTTTAGTTTAATAAAAAAAAGTTAATCCAAAAAGATATGTTCAATAAAATGATTCAACATTTTTTCATCTAATATTTAGTGATTAAGAATAATTGATTAATGAATTTAATTAAAATTTTGTATACCGATGATATAGTTTTATGAGCATTAATTTATTCAATTTTTGTATAATTATATAATACAACATATTCGGGAACTAACCCGATGATGAGCTCTCTCCTAGATGGTGTGGGGGAGAGGCCGATAGTGGAAGGCGAGAGATAGCAGAGTAGAAAGAAATGAAGTCACAGAAGTCGTTTGTAATCCTGTAAAACGGTGTTTATTGAAATGAGATGAAAATTGTATGAAAATATAATGTGGTCTTTGCCTTCAGTAATATGTTCCTTTCAGTCGCAATATTCAGACATAAATTGAATACCGCTAAGATTGGATTTGTTCTATTAATTGTTTACTGCGATAATTATTCTTTTATAATAATCGGCGTTAATTGTAGATAAGTCTATTGGCCCTTACTTTATCAAGTAATTGCAATAGTCTTGGGCCTGCTTGTCTTACTATTTATTTATTACTTACTGGGATATAATAATTCACTATCTGCGGATGCACCATTCAATTATTCATTAAATGCCGCGACAACCGCCGTGCAGTAGTGTTAGTCGCTATTTGCCTATCTTGCTCTTCCTCTCTTACTTTCAGTTGTAAACGGAATCCAGGATATCGTTGAATGCAGAGTTCAGTCATAAATTGAACACCTCATAGCCGTGGTGTAATTAAGGAGAAGCGGCTGCATGGGGCTGAGGATGTTCAAACCTGTTGAACGTTGCAAGCTCATAGATTTCTTCATGCTATTTGCAGCGACTAGGCACCAGCGTCGGATTGAAACTTCACTGAAATCACCGATCACTCATGTTTGAGAATTCTTTTATTGAATGTAAGACTATCTGTATTATCAATTTAGAGAGTGTTTTAGAGAGCGTGATCTCTGAGTGAATTCTGAAGCGCAGCAAAAGTGCCGGAGATGAAGTGGTGGCAGTGCTTCGGAACGTTGGACCGAGCCCTGCGCAGTTGCACAGACGTCTTGAAACATGACAGGGTTCCATTATTTACAATTTAGTTCACCGCACCATGAAATTATCACAAAATTTAGCTATTAAGATATTATTCCTAGAAGGTCTTGTCTGTTGTTTTTACAAGGCTCGTATTGCAAGAGACGTGATGGTCATATTGACCATTGCCGAACTTTCGAGGCGCAGTCCGAGTAAACACGCTTGTTAAATAATCATAAACGTGAGAAATAAATACTCGATATACTTTCTCATTATTTCCTCGGCTCTTGGGACACATGTGATAAACATAAACATTTAGAATATTTAGAAAAAGAATTTACGAACAAAGAGATAGTACCGACGATTGAGAAACTAACGGAATCTCGAACACAACGAAATACTACATTATAACTCATTAGTTTAGAAAATATTACGATTCCAATTTTTGCTTGTAACAAATTCAACAAATAATTTTATTTAAAAATAATACGAAAAATTTTGTCAGACAGTTTTAGATTTATATTATTGATATATAAATATAAATAAATAATAAAAAATATATATCAGTAGATTAGAATTAATCAATATGCTTCATTTCAACATATAAAAATTTCAAATTTATAAATCTTGAATGATTACACTATGATGTATATATTTAAAAAATTTAATATTTGGACTGCGTAATACTGAAATTGTTGATGAAGATTAATTTATTATTATGTGCAAATAAAACATATTGCTACATGTAATATATAAAAAATATTTTAACTATTTGTATATAGAATATATAATATGTTTGTAGACATTTAATTTTCTTCTAATTGAAGCAATTGGTTAAATTGCAAAAAATAAATATTTAAAATTTTTATAATGCATTGAAATTTTTTCCATATAATTTTTACTTCTATAAAATATACATATTTTTATTTTATTTAGATAGCAAAATTACATGTATTACAACATTTAAATACGTATCTCTTTATAAAGTTTTTGAATTTTAGTAAATTATTTAAATTTATTATCAATAAATTTATTCGATATTTCATTCGTCATTGGAATCTCACAGTTAATATTTCTATGTTCAGAAACTGTGTCTAGTGGTAATGTATTATAATCGACAAAACCGTGTAAATAGTGATCTTGTTTATATATCATCGCCCGAATCAAAGACTTATATACATATATCTATAAGGACCTTGTAAACTATGTACTTGACCTCCCCTTCTTTCCTTTTCTGAACTCTCTAGATAATAGAAAATTCCATAAGTAAACCAACCAATCATATCTAAGAGATAATAGAAAATTAATATCTCACTTAACCCCTTTGACCGTTGTTAGGAGTCATCAGTTACTTCTGACCCTTAAAACTGTCTAGTATACATTTCGATCCAACACTGTAGTCCATATTCTGATCCCCCACTTTGTAAGTAATAAACGATTGTTATAACATTTAGTATTTCGCCTATTCAAAATCGGTCGCCGTGAAGGATCCACCATGTCTAGTACTAAAACACCAATAGAATCGTGTAAATGTATCATTTTTTATTATTTATTACCTCCATGTATTTTAAAGCATGTACTGAAATAAACCATCATCTGACACTGAAAAAGGTGTAATTATACCATTATAAATTTCTCTAATCATTACCTCTTTATTCCGACAAACTTTGTACATATAATTAAGTACTATCGCTAAATGAGATTATATTATCCAGACTCCAGTCGACACCCCCCCTTTTTTTCTATATTACAATTAACATACAAGTAATTGCTGCATTTATAACATCTAAAATCATAACATATAAACGATAATCAATTTATAAAAAATTACCTCAGTCCCAGATGTATCCCAAGATTCTACGAATATACTTTAAAAATACATCGAATATATTTTCTTTCTTGTTTATCACAATTTACGATCATGATCTCAAACTGTG
>JAPYYT010003141.1:0-14032 GCA_030522565.1 Ceratosolen corneri | reverse complement strand
GGAAAATTTTGGTGATTGGTTGACAACTAATTATTCAGTTGTCATTGGTGCCCTTTGACCGTTATTGTTACCGCCCCATTAGGCGGTGGAGGTCTCGAAGCGGCAGTCGGCCGGCCGTACGTCGGGGCACCGGATCGGCGCATAAGACCTTTTCCCGATGTCTCGGCCCGCTTAGTCACTTAATGTTTATACTATACAAAATATGCATTTATGCTGTTATAAACAGTTCGTACGATATTTGACACTGCGCGTTAATTCCTGGAAGATTTTGTCCGTTACTTAATGACACGAGCCTTGCAGAGCACATGATGGTCGTACAGACCATCGAAGACCTTTTGAGTACAATGCAAGGATAACTCGACCGTTTCAAAACATTGTCATTTCAAAAATATATAAATATATGAAATATTACTTCAAAATTCGTCGCTCTTTGGGGCCATCTGGTAATCATAAATATAAAAAACGTTCAAAGCAAAAAGTAAAGAAACAGTATTATTTAGGGGTCCTCTTTTTTCTATTCGGTTCTCGAACAAGTATGAAACGAAGGCTGAATTGATACTTAAATAATAGAATAAACTAAATTCAAGTTCGATTTATATATTGTCAGGTCAATGGTTTATTTTGTTCCTTATAGCGATATAATTATTACAGGCAGCACCACCAATGCCAAGCTGTTCAATGAAGATCTATAGTGGTGAACCATCGGCACAACAAATTGCCGAAAATGTAAAAATAGGTGATCCATTAACACTAGTCATTAATATTGAAACACAAGATTTGTTTGGACTACGAATTTCTGATTGTATTGTTAGAGATGGTATTGGCTGGGGTGAACAACGGCTAATAAATCATGAAGGGTGTGCATAATACTTTATTATATTTTATTACTTTTATTTGTATTAATTTTTATTTATATTTTTATCATGTTTTATGTTTTATACTATTGATATTTTTATTACTATTTATACTATTTATATTCTATATGTATTGGCTGGGGTGAACAACGGCTAATAAATCATGAAGGGTGTGTATAATACTTTATTATATTTTATTATTTTTATTTGTATTAAGTATTATTTATATTTTTATCATGTTTTAGTTTTATACTATTTACATTTTTATTATGTTATTTAGGATTTTAACCTGTATATAAATCTCTCCTCAAGGTGTGAGCAGGGAGAGGCAAATGGTGGAATGAAGAGGATAGAAATAGGTTGTAAAGAAAAAGTCTTCGAAATATTTTTGTTACGTTTAAATTATTTTTTATTAATTTTTATTTTTATTAATCTTTTTAAACTTTTTATTAATCAAGGTCAATCATTGAAATGTACTGAGGTTGAAATTATGAAAGGTGAAAAGGTTGTTGAAATAGGTTGTGAGTTGTGAATTGATGTTAGTAATTGATTAGAATTATATATTTATTTAATGGAAATATGATAGAAGTGTTGATTGATGTAATCTGTTGTAAATTGATTACCTCAAAGATGTTATAAAGAATGGAGTTACCTCTGACTAAAATAGCAATAAATTGTCAGCTAATTACAAAATAAGTAGGTGTGATTGCAGTTGTGTTACTCTTTTAATTCAGTGAAAATTGTAAATAGAATATATATTTTCTAATTTTCTACTGTTAAGTGAGTGGTATTTGTTCATAAATATATATGAAGTAAATTATTAAACTGCCCACTGCTTAATGAGCGGAAATTCTAATTCAGATATATGTTTTCAATAATTGCTTGCTACTGAATGAGTGGAATTGTAAATAAGTATATCTAATTCTAAGTAGAGTATATTATTTAACTGTCCAATGTTAAATGAGCCGAATATGCAATTCAAGTAAAGTTCTCTTGTACTTACTGTAAGAGAATTAGAATGTAAATTGCAGTCTTTCCTTTTTTTATTATGTGCTTACAGAAAATAAAGTACGATAATGAGATAAAATGAATAGATGTAAGGTTTGAGGCGTCAGAAGTAACTCCTCGAACTCTCAGTGCATTCGTATTTATCGTATTTATTATCGTCAGGTCACTTCTTCATTTTTGCTTAAGAAGAAATAAAAGTCAGTTATAAATTTTTAATGTTCTATTGGTTTAATTGGTGATTTTAAGTATGGAAAATTTAAATGATCAAAAGGTTAGAAATGGAAGGAAGAGGAGGTGAGGTACATAGTTGATAAATTTTTATAATGATATTCAAACAAATTAACTATTAACACGGTTTTGTCAATCGTAATACACAAATACTAGAGGAACGGTTTCCAAGTAAAGAAATATTAACTGCGAGAGTTCCGATGTCGAACGAAATCTTGAACATATGTTTCATATTATTATTTTATTTATTTATAATTTGAGTCATCATTAAATTGAGTTTGAATTACAATTTCAATTAAATAAGAGCTCGAGAGTTTAGTACAAATATAATAAACAATTTGTATGAATTTACATTAGAATATAAAGTACAATGTATAAAATATTAATACATTTTTAATTTAGATTATTCATATGCGCTGTATTACTAACACTGTATTTTTAATAACTCTCTTCCATACTATTCCTTGGTTTCAGTTGTCCAGTTGATGGCGAAATTATGGGTCAGTTTACTTATAAAGATGACAAAACCGAGGCTAAAGTACATTTTCAAGCACACAAATTTCCATATACGTCCAGTGTTTATTATCAATGTAATGTTAGCATTTGCATGAAATATAAAGGAGGATGTACTCATACGGTAAATAAAACTATTATATTAAAAGTTCATCCAATAAATTTATAGCTTAAAGTAAATAATTAATTTTTGTTGATAAAACATTTAAATAAATAAACATATAAATAAATACTAAATAACAAAATACTTTAATTTTATACTTAAGAAAAAGTATATATTTTGTTAGTTTTATGAATATATTAGGACTAACAAACAATATTTCCACAAATAAAATTAAAAAATTCTGATAAATAATGGTTACATTATTTTCTTAAATTGAAAAAATTTGGTCAGTACGTTGGTTACACAAACGGGTTAAGGCTTTAAAATATTTAGCTAGAAAAATATATTGTAAATGTATTTTGATTCAGCCACCGCTCTGTACTGAAATAGTACGACGTCGTAGAGAAACGAAAGACAGCATAAACAATGCAGAAATTAGCGATGCTGGTATACCAGCAACTATTGAAGTGTATAGTGGATTTTATGTTAATGAGGCCGACGTCATCCCAAAGTCGGATTACTACGATGTCTCCAAAGAACGAGTAAGTTATTACGGCTTGTTTATTTTCGTTTTGTTATCAGCTACTTTGATACTTATGCAATTTTATTAATTTGTATATTTTTATTTAATATTTCTATGTAATATTTTTATGTAAATATGTTAGTATTTCATGCTTCGTTTTATTTATTATAGATACTAATCATTTTAGTATATTTCTTTTTAAATTCTGTAAATATTGAAATATGAATTAACTATATATATAAGAAGTAACGGAATATGACATTAATTATAATTTATGAATTTAAATTTAAATTATGAAATTATTATAATTTGTTTAACACCGAATGGTTAACAATTTTCTTTTATTTCTTTAAATAGTCTAAAGTAATATATTTTTCAGGATGTTGATATAAATTATTTAAATTCTCAAAAATATTAAAAATTAATAAAATTTGAATCATTACAGGCATATGATGACACAAATTATATCTGCATGTCTCAGAGGAGCTTCGCTATCGGCATCGCTATCGCTAGTCTCTTTTTATTATTAGCTATAATTGGTGCAATTTTCATTCTTCTTGGCAAGAAACGACACAAAAGTGTTTCGACTACGGGCTCTTCAATATACAGCGGACCATATACAAATACTGCTTATAGTCACAGCAGCTAAGATTTTTCGATTGTTTTTTCCAAATTTTACCTTTTTACTTTTTCATCAAAAATTTACGAAAGAAAAAAGCAAGAAGAGGACAAAACTAATAGAAAAAGGATAATAAACGAATACATACCTTAAAACTTATCGTTTATATAAATACTCATCATTCTCTTTTACATTTAATTATCAAACATACTATTTCAAGCGTTTATAAATTATAGTCAAAATTTAACACATATTTACACAGTTATTCAAACGAGAAACTAATTATCTTTTTCCGATTATAATAATAATTGAGTAAATTAAATAAAAATTGCATTTTTGGAACGTTCTGCTAACTGCAAAATTCTATAAAATTTATAATTTATCTTTTATATATTTTTATAAAAACAAATAGAGAATAATTAGTGAAAAATGTATTTTTATAAAAGGTTAGTGAGCATATCTAGATATGAAAATTTTATAATGAAAAAAATATATTTCTTAATTTTGTATAATGTAAACCAATTTTTTTTATTTAATTAAACCAGTAAACTTTTGTTAATAATTGTAATAGTACGTTGAATTTATATACATATAATTATCCATATATTTCAATAATTGTATTAATTATGAAGGTTGACATACGACTTGAACAGTTGTTCTAATATGAATAAATTTAATGAGCAAATGGACTTATATCTAAATAATAAATATCTGTAATAACAGAAGACATGATGACTGCCTTGCTGTCGATTTGTCCTTTTATATATGTAACTTTTATTTATACATGGTTTTTAATATTATATAACAAATTGTGAATACCGAAGGAACTAGAAATAAAATGTAATCAGCTTTGCTATGATTATAATTTGAATGTAATACGTTTTATTAAATTTCATTAAATTTTTTAGTTTTTAAAGAAATAATTGAAAATAACCAACCACATATAATTAGATATTAATTTTAGAATAATAAATATTATGAATATAGTGACAATTAACCAGAATTGTGTAGATATTTGATAGATGCAATAAAAACTAATGTGGTGGTGGATATTATAAACTTTTTATTAAAGTCCCTGTGAACTCAAGTGAAAGATAAAAATTCAAATTTGATAAGATGTATTGTACTATAATGTTTAAAATGGAAAATTATGTATTTATTAAATGAATATTTAAGTGGTTTTATTCCGTGAATGAGAGTGCAGTCTGCTACAATGAAGCTTCAAATGTTAGATAATTATATGTTCATATAATTATCTCAATGTAAGCCAAGTGCACAGATCAGTTGCATTACATGCTTATTAAATCCTTACCTAAATTAGCTTATCACATGTTAACAATAGATAAAAAATCGAATGTATACATATAATAAAATTCTGTATATTGTATAAAATTTATTCAGTATTTAATTTTTGATTTTATTATTCTAGCTATCCAAATTTAATTAAAATTTCCCAAATGCAAACAACTGATGTTCCATCTTTTGATAATACAAAAATTTTAATTATATACAATCTAAATTCAAGAAGACATAAGTAAATTCTGTATCTATAATATGAATATAATATATTTTAAAAGTAAATGAGTGCATTTTTTCATAAAGAATTATAATAGTTGATTTTTTCATATAAAATTAAATATAATTTACTAAGGAATAATATATATGCACAAGTGATACTATTATGCATGTATTTATATACATGCATATACATGTATATATACACATACTTTTAAGTATGGTTAAGAATATGAATAAAAATTTAAGAAATTAAAATTGAACTGCTTGATTTAATTTGAATTGAAAATGTAAAATAACAAAGTATAATTTTTATTCCTCTAAATAATTGACTTATTAAAATAATGAATTTACGAAAGCATTCTTTAAATGCTTCATTTTATGTTAATAGTTGTTAGCATTAATAACTTCATGTTTATAAATTATAATATTTATTATTTTCTCATTTTGTATAGAATGAATATTGAGAAATGGCAAAGTAAAATATTTATTTGATGAAACTTCTAAATTTTGCAAGGCTGCAAGTTTGTTACATACATAGTAATTTAAACATTTTTTAACTTAACTTTACTGCAGAAAAGTAGAATCCATAAAAAATTTAATCTATAGTCAGATAGAAAATAATTTATGTTCTTTTCAAGACCCTCTGACTATTATTCTCTTATATGAATTTCTTTACACTTCTTATACAGATATAATAATTCAATTAATTAAATAGTCACATATTTCTTTTATTTACAGCATAAAGGTTGGCATGCAAACGCAAATGTAGCTATGTAAGACTTGTTACTAGTACTAAACAATATTTAAGAGGATAAATTTGAATGAGACCTTATTTAGTTATTAATTATACATGTACATCTATCATATCTGGTATCTTAAATAGTGTGATGCTTAACTACTTGTATTGAAGATTTAATATTTTTTTTAATAATTAACTTAATCGAGAAAAACCACGACGTAAATTCTTCATATAGAGGCAAATAACAAAATTTTAAATTCGTAAATATACAAAGTTGGTTGGATTTCATTTAGTAAATATTCCGTACAACACGACGTAAAAACTTGTGCTCGTAAAAAATTAACTTAAGCGATTTTTACGATATAAAATTTTAAATAGTGTTTAATATTATTTATATTATAAAATAAAATATAGAACTTTACATATCAGATATATATATCGTATGTAACTATATACATACAATTTTATAAGTTGTTGAAAAATAATGTTATTATGTTGAAAGCTTTTATGTCGGTTTGCATCTGCACAATCCTATATAAAACTACTTGGATTTAATAACTAAAATTTTGTCTATTAATAAATATTTTAAATAACTTGTATTACTTTTTCTATGAATTAAGTAATACAAAATTCTGGAATAGTTATGTATAAATAACAGTAGTTTTAGTTAAATTTGTTGATGTATTAACTACGTATAATTAAATATTGCTTATATTTACATTATTACTAAATAAATATGAATTTTATTCATTAAACTTACTTATAAATCTAACATTCATAACAAAATCTGCTATATCTTAATTTAAATTGCTCAAGTTATTAGAGCACAAACCAAATGTTTGTTATTAAAAAATATTTCAATTGAAGCAATTTTTATAGACTATTCATAGTTTATCAATATATGCTATGTATATTAATATAGCTTTGTATTTCATGAATATTTACATTTAATATTAAGAAATATTGATTTAAGTATTTGCAATTTATACATTAAATGATTAAATAATTATTTCTGCCCGATTTATTTCATTATATTAATAATATCATATAAAATAAATATCATGTATTCATTAATATTAGTCTCCTTTAATGTATCCTAGTTGGGAAATAAGAATATAATTAATATTTATCGATTAAAGTATAAAATATGTTATCATATATTTGATTTGCTTTTATTATTCTCTTTTGTATCTAGCAATACCTTACTTTTTAATTCAATATTACAATTGATTCTGATGAATGATTGTCACCTTTGCAGTTTCTGCAAAAATATATTATTTATATAACGCTTATGTTATAACAAATATATAGTTTATGGCAAAATAAAAGCTATTACGAAACAAATATTATACAGTATGAAATTGTGTAACAAATATTTTGAAGATGTTAACTTTAATACAATATTGATTTGTTCAAGTACTTTAATTTTTTAAAAATATTTTAATACAAAGAAATAAAAATAAAAAATAACATTAATTAATAAATATACTGGTTATAAATATGATCATAAAAAAATATGTATAATTTTATGGTAATTACTATTAACTATTCTTTAAATAATGGAAATATATCATTTCTATATTGTAGTAATCAATTGAAGTAAATATTTAATTTAAGTATATACCTTCCAACACAACGTATTATAACAGAATTTTAAAACGTAATTTAACAGAAAAATAAAAAACAATCAGTAGCTATTTAATAATTTAATTATTATTTACAACATAGGCTAACCCTCTTCTATATGTTTTAGTGTATTAGCAGAAAATGACAGTAAAGGAGATTGATGCAGATTGAGTTGTATTGTTTCGAATTCATTGATCTTTTTAAACCTAAGGAATAAGTTTTTAAATAATTATTAAGTATTTGTATATTTTTAGTTAAATTTTAAATATTTTTATACCTTTGTTTATGAAGTTTTTGATTTTTTCCATCTAAAAAAGTAAATACTCTATTATAAAAAGTATTTGATAAATAAAATATTGGTCTATATGATGCAGAACAGCAATTTTGATTAATAGATGACGATTGCACTAGCGTATATTGAAATCTAGCATTAGTTGATACTCCAGGATGTATCAGTCTCATATCTTTAAATAATTGAAAAGTACTTGATTTAATTTATATTTCGATGAAATATAAATGATTTGATACATTATTTATCATTTATATAAATAATGATTATATTTATAGTAATTTTAACAACCTTGTATGATGTGAACTCCTTAATACATTGGCAGTGGAAAACTTCACGTGGTTTGTGCTTCGATTTCCACTTGCAATTCCATAAAGTTCATGTACAGGTGTTGAATATTCATTAGCTGGAGTCAATGTATAAACACCTCTAATGAGCTATATGACAAGCAATTAATAATATTTTATATTCAAAAATTATTTCAATTTAATTAAATACAACTTTTCATGAGTACATTTTATTGATAAAAAAAATTACGAACCATAATGGGGATCATATAAATATCAGAAGCTAGAGATAAATCACTTGAATCTATATAATATTTAAACACCCCACTTGGCATTGTAGTGGGAAAAGGATAGTATTAGAATTTATATACACGAGAGACTAGATATCTGCTACTTTGAAAATTTAATTAAATTTAGTACATTAACAATTTTTACTTAATTTTGAAAATTAGTAAAAAACCTGATTTGAATTTTGAATATTTGGTAGTGTAGACACTCTATAGATCACAGAAGATGGATGGATTACAGATTGTCCTAGATAATAAGCAGGAACCACATGGATTGGTGGTTGACACAAATATTCACTTGAATTAGGTGTAACAATAGATTTATAAGGAACTGTATAGTTATTCATGTAATTTACTGTAAATCACATTATGTTATAAACAAAATAAATGTTGTTATAAATATTAATATTTTTCTGACTATACTTATACCATTTGACTGACTTATTGTAGGCATTGTTTGCAAATTAATGGAATAGTTTGATATAAATCTTTGCTCAGATATTTGTCTATCATTTTGATTTTGATTTAGAGATATTATATTTTCTAGAGGATGTGCGAAGTACCTGGTTTGTTGTGGCTATTAATAAATAATGTTAAAAAATAATATTTAAAAGTTAAACATTAACTTTATATTTTAAATATAAAATGAATCCTACCAGAATTTGATTTGTAGATGTTTGCCAATAATCCGATTGCATAGGTTGAACATTTGTTAATGTTTCATTTATTCCTGGCATCAATTGTGTGTGTGGATGTGAAAGTGTTATTTGACTATCACCTGCACCACGTTGGTCATAATGATTCATTGCCATAAAGTAATTTGACAATTCAGATATATTCTGTTTTTGATAAAAAATTTGTAATTAAAAGGTACCATTTATAATTTTGACGCATTTTTAATACATATATTCAATAAAATACTTTTATTTAAAAAATTACTACATATTGCAAAAAGTATTGAATATTAAAAAATGAAAAAACCATTACTGCAGATTGTGGTATAGATGAATGTTGCATCGGTAGAGTATAATTGGCATAAAGCTGATTTTGATTATATATATCTTCTTGTTCATTTCTTAATACAAATGGTAGTCCATGCAGAGGATGCGGATTCATCATTACAGTTTGTTTTGTTACATTATGTTGGTAGATATTCTGACTATATGGTTCAGACATCGGTGTGTATGTTGCATAAGGTTGAACAGCTTGACTATGATTACATGATTGAATGGTGACAGCTCTGATTAAAGCCTGCTGCTGTTGAACTGCACTTTGAGATTGAGGTTGCTGCAATTGTAACTCAGAATGCAGTTTTGACTGACGCTGATGTTGACAAAACAAAAATGAAGGTTGTGGTAGTAAAGTCGATGACTTGAATGTTAAATTTGGAGGTGTTACTGAGCTAGTTAAATGTGTTGTATTTGTTGCTGTTGTTGTAGTCATCGTTGTTGTCATAGTTGTTATTGTTGTCGCATTGAAACAGGAATTAAAATTGTGTTTCATTATTTGCGATTCTTGTCTTTTATTACAGTCATTTTTATTATTAAAAATTGTTCTGTATGATTCAGATGGTTCACAAAGTTTCAATGCATTTAAATCTAAAATTAAATTTAATTATCATTATTAATTAAGGATGGATACAATCAGTGAATTAAATATACCTGGAGTTCCCATTTTCTTCATAAAAAGCTTTGGTGGATTGTTTGAATCAAACCGATATAAAGATCCGTCTTGATTTGTGTATGGTTGATTAGTTTGGGGATTAATTATTATGCTACCAGGTGGAACATTAGAAATACTGCTTATTACCCATATAACTGTTTGACTATTCGGTTCTGGTATCACTAAATCTTGACTAGAAATTTGTAATTGATTACATGGGATACTGGGGACTGGTGATGGTGATAGGGAGGAAGATATAGTAGTTTCGCTTCTTTGGCTCCGAGATTTGTATCCACTACTTGAAGGGGTTAAGTGAGAACACATACTAGTACTGGATTCTTCAATTTATAAGAATTAATTATATAATTTAACAAAATTTAAAAATAATAATATTTGTAAACTATATAAACCTTGTTTTATTAGATGTCTACCAGTACTATTTGTAGACATAACGCTACTATCCCTTGATAGCATTCCTTTAGTATAACCCCCAAAACTATAAGATTTGGAAATAGATGGTCGCAAAATATTGGAGCGAATTGGATGTTTAGCATCTAGAGATTCTCCTTTAGCTAGTCTTGTTTGCCTATAATTCAGAAAAATTTCAATTTATAATATACAAAAATATTAAATATGGCTT
The DNA here is from genome assembly GCA_030522565.1 of Ceratosolen corneri. Lineage (NCBI taxonomy): Eukaryota > Metazoa > Arthropoda > Insecta > Hymenoptera > Agaonidae > Ceratosolen > Ceratosolen corneri. The sequence goes on along the minus strand of JAPYYT010003141.1, from coordinate 3,136 downwards.
TAATACATCACCTAATAGAATGGTTAGATGGATGCAATAAACGATATTTCATGGAAGTTTCAGAACTTTCAGAAGATGACCAATAAGGCCAAGATGTTACTTCGTCATTTTCACTATTTTCTTTGAATATTCTTCGTCGAGCTCTTTCATACTCTTCTTCTCGTTCTTCAAAACTTTTACTACGACGACAGTACTCACTCGATGTTCTGTCAGGAGATTTAAAGTTAAAACTATCCTCAAATGAATTAGAATCTCTTTTTAAAATACTTCTACGTGGTTCTTCAACAAGGAGTAAATCATCGCGTATACGTTCTTTAAAACGAGTATCAGGTATTCGCATATTCTTTGTTCTTGTAACAATTACACTTAATCCAGATTGATCCACATTATGTTCCATACCAAAATATGCAGCCACTCTATGCACTAGCATTCGATTGTATGAGGACATGTTAGGAAATTTATGAGAAATTTTTTGTCTATCTTTTACAAAATCTAATAAATCTTTTTCAATCTTTAAAAGTACTGTTTGATCCTTTTGATTTCGATTAATAGTATCTGTGATAAATTGTTCCAAATCTATACCAGTACCATCTGTATATAATTCTATACTGTTATCTAAAATGAACATCAAATTATATAAAAATTTATGTAGAAAAGACTAAAATTATAGTAAATCAATTACTCTAGATAGTAACCTCTTGAAAGCACTGGTGAAGCACACTCATAACTATTTTGACTAGATGGATTTTGATGCCTAAGCTTATATCTAAAGTTGGAACGATTATTGAAAACAGTATTACCACATTCTATTGAATCTTCGTTATTGCAGACATTTAATACATTTGATCTACGTTCTTCATTTTTTTCATTCTTTTGTATATTTTTTTGTAAATTTTGATTTGTTGATGGTGATATTGAAGTTTGAAATAAAATGAATCTGTCATTTTGATCATTTTTAACACAATTATTGCATTTTGGACTAGTATTTGAATTATTTTTTTGTGATTTTTGCGATTCAGATTTATTATTATTTATGGAAGAAATTGAATTCTTATAATGCGCTTGAAAAGAACTAGATGAATCTGAAATTGAAGATGAAATCACTATTCTGTATGAAAAATTTAATACGTATATGTCGGTTAAAATAATACTAAAAGAAAAAACATTTATAAAAAAGTTTAATTATAACAATTCTACTAATTTATTAAAAATTTATTAAATTAAAGTAAGAAAACCAGTACGTAGGGCTATTCGACTAGTCCGCAAATTCTTCATTTTTTTGGGCGACTGACACATGACGCTAAGATTACTATTATATATTGGCTCATTATTATTTAGAGTCTGTTGTTTATTTTCGTTATTGATATTGGACGTCAAACTAATGCCATAAACAAATTTTTTGTTGGTTATAGTAGAGACTGTAGATGTTACATTATTAGTAGTTATATTATCCAAGAGTAGATGATTTTGTGTTGACGATACCAAATCGTTCTGGGATTCGCATGGTGGAGATGTCGATTCTTTCATGGCATGGCTTCGGACCAATAGTTTTACTTTTGAATTTGTCTGTATATAAGTATTTACTTTTGTGATTAATGAATTATATAATTCAAAATTAATACAAAAATTCAGTTGATTGCAGTTATTTTTTTCTGATAAAAATGAATCTATTTATTTTCTTACTCTATTTTTTCAACTTCAATAAGTACACGATATAAAATCGTAGAATGTAGTAAAATGTTAAATAATATAATTTAATTTTTGTAAATATTATATAATAATATATTATTCATATAATAAATATAATTAATAAATGTAATATTAAATAGTAATTATTTTATTTTTTACTAAATTATACAGAAGCTGAAAATTATACTATTAATGAAATTTTCTAAAAATATCTAAAATAAATCTTACTATTAATGAAAATCTAAAATAATTTCATAAATTTATTAATATTTCTATGAGGAATATAAGTAACAAGTTCAAACTTACTCGATTGCGATAATTTTTAGTTTCTATATTGTTTTGGTTATTAAAGGATGAAATAGTTGAGCTAGAGGTAGATCGATATAATTGATTGTTGTAATTAGTTTCAAACATATCCGAATCAGAGAAGATAAAGTTATTAACAGAAACACCTAATTGCATGGACGCTGGAAGCGATGGCATTTTGCCTTCGCCCATCATTGTAGCAATAGGAACTGCAGTTTATTTTCTGACTACTTTTATTAATCACTGTGCTCGATACTGTATAATAACATTAAACAAGTCATATTTTTATGAATTTTATTGTATATACTATACTATAATTAATAAAACAATTTAATTTATATTTAAATAACGTAAGACATAGTATTTCTATTTAAGATGGTAAATATTCTTTATAACTATCAGCGGTAGTAACAGGCATAAAAATAAAGTATACGAAAGATATATATAACTATATTAGTCTTTCTTAAAAATAATAAGCAGAATCTAATATTGAAATTTAGTTGTATTTATATTAACTAGAAAGTTAGTATGCTATCTTGATACAAAGTTGTAAATTAAATATGTTGATACTTAAAAGGGAAATTGTAATCTGTTCGGGATTTCAATAAAATTTCGATCGTCTTTTAATAATATCGTTTTGTTTGAATATTTTATTTGTAGTAGTCTGTTCGAGATTTCGTTAGTTTCTCGACCGACGGTACTACCTCTTTGTTTGTACATTATTTTCAATAACATTCAATACATTTATGACTGCCAGATCTGTCCCAAGAGCCTACGAATATAAACAGAAAGTACATCAAATATTATTTCTCTTTCTTTTATGACCATTACTTGGACTGAGCCTCAAAAGATTTAGACAATGGTCAATAGGAACATCATGTGTCTTGTAATACGAGCCTAGTAAAAATAACGGACAAAAACTTCTAGGCATAACATCTGTTCGGGCGTAACCACGATTGTGAAATTTCAGATAGTGGAAGGGGAGAGATAGCAGGGAGTAAAATAAGAAAGAAAATTAAAAGAACCCGGATAACGTAATAATAAATAAAGATTTATTGAATTTAATAACAAACGGTCGAAAAATGCACGCAATGATAAATATAATGAATAAAACTAAAAACGGTATAAAATGATGTGATTA
>JAPYYT010003140.1:0-14671 GCA_030522565.1 Ceratosolen corneri | reverse complement strand
TGCCGAAGGAAATTACGTGTCTTTGATGGTTGCCCGGCATCCCGTCGGAGGTAGTAAAGACGGAGGAAATACGTATTGCTACTTGCCTAATGATGCACTAGTCCAGCTGCGCTCCTCCTGGGAGTTCCGTCCAGGAGGAAAGAAAACAGGCGCTGGCTTTGAATGCAGTTTGACTTTGTGTAGATTTGCGTTCAATCTTCTAGTGAAGACGACGATCACTGTTGTTTAAGAAACTCTTCTATCTAAGTAACAACGATCACTGTTGCTTAAGAAACTCTTCTATCTAAGGAAACGGTTCTGTATTAGAGACCTTTTTGAAAGACTTAAAAGTTTAAGAGAATTCTGAGGCACAGGGCACCTGCGGTCCAGTTTTAATACCTGCCACCTCGCTCCTTGCGTAGGCGCTGGTTATCTTGTCTTTCTTCCGAGTGGGAAATTATGTTGATAGGTGTTGACTAATTTTCAGTTGTTAGAAGGGGGTAGGGGCGAAGTGGTGGCCATAAAGTAGTGGATATAAAGTAATACTTACGCTGTTGCATCGACGCTTTGAAGTGTGTCATCTGTTTTACACTTTTCACAATTAAATCGCCATGTAAAGAAAATATTACGACGTTTGGCAACTGCGCGGGGGTTCTTAGAATGATTTGTCGGTTAAATTATTCGGCTTGTATTGAAATAGACGTACTGGTCATAGTGGAACTTTCGAGGTGCAGTTCGGAAAAAGTCAGTAATTACCGGTAGAAAGTTATAAGCAAAAAAAAGATGTACATGATATTATATGTTACAATTATACTCATATGACAATCACAAAATAAAAATATTCAAAATTAATAATCACAAAATAATATTCAAATAATAATAATATTCAAATGTAATATTCAAAAATAATATGCAAACAAAAATTTCGGTATTACAAAGAGCCTATCGAATTTCTATCGGAATCCCGAACATATATTAATGTTTAATTTTTCGAAATTATGCAATCAAAATAATAAGTAAACATAATTAGATATGATACCATTATTCGTTTTTTAATTAATTATAATATTACTTTAATCTACTACAATAATCAGCAATGTTATGATCATTTGTAGAATTCTTATTACTTTTTAAATTAAATTAAATTTAAAAAATTCTTAAATTTATATTATGGTTTTATGTAATTGCACACAACCAGTATTAATACCAATTTACTGTAATGAATAAATAAATACAATAGATCTTCAATAAAATAAATTTTCATATACTTTAATTGAAATAAAATTATTTTTTTATCAGCTAATGCAAAATTTTAGTTGATACACAAATAATTTTGATTATGGATGTATAAATAACTTAAATAAGTACATAATCTAATTTTTTCTAGTGATTTTTTTATATATTTCATTTCTACTTTTAGAATGTGAATAGTATTTATTAATTTTGCTTGATTTATAAATAATACTTTCATAAGATTTAATTAATTAAATTCACTTGATTATTTTATATTCACCTAAACAGGAAATTATAGACGTAGATATATAAATTTCTATATCTAATTTGATGCAAATTTTTTCAAAGTAATTTAATATGTCTATCAGTAATTTCAAAAATATATGTTATCAAATATACTATGCAATAAGTAGTCTATAACATAAATGCATTGAATTTTAAATAAATTGTTTTAATTTTTTATTTTAAATTATTTTAATATTATTTTAATTAAATTTTAATATAAATTAATATTGCCTAATAGTGTTTAATTTTCATATTCTTTCCCAGTATTATTATGTGTAGCTTATAGATGCGTTGGTACAATTTAATATATATTTTCCTATTATTTGTCTGTCTATTATTCACGTACAATTTCGATTTCTTTCTTTGCAAACTTTCTTTGTAATATTAGCAAGAGAAGAGATGGACTCAATGAAATTGCTAGACAAAGTCGACACGTATCTCAGGTGAAACGACTGGATGTAATTTAAGTGAATTGGCGTAATTTCGCTTCACTTAACCTTTCTCTTTACACATATAAACTGTACCTCTTCCTCTCTTTACATACATTTATTAATTCATCTACCTCTTTCTCTCTGTTCTATACTCTCCTTTTTACTTATGAGTGCTAACGTTCTATATAGGATTTAATACACTCTCAAGTCCTAGTAGTACGTAATGTTCTGTATCTCGGGTGTAATTTGAAGCATTTAATACACGGAAGAACTACTAGAAAGAAAGTGAGAGAGCGGAAGAAATTGTAGAGGTAAAAGAGTAACTGTGAAATGGGTGGTTGAATATGTCTGGGGAAGGGGCAGCTCGAAGAAAGCGGATGAGAATTACAAGTATGTGTAATTTTCTTCCTACTTATTTTATCTTATTTTTCACCTATTCCGTATATCTTTTTCAATTCCTTATTCCCTCTTAACATTTTAACCTTGCCTTTTCGTTTCATTCTAGTTTTCTCATTTCTTATATTTCTGCTGCACAGTTCTAAACGTGTTAAAACAGAGAATCACAAAAAATAATCCAACATATTATTATCATAACAATAATATCCTCTCAAGCGGTAATTCGTATAAATAAAAGCGTGCATGAGCATGTATATGAAAGAGGGGTCAGAAAAGTGAAAGAGGACGAAATATCGAGAGAGATGAAAGAGATAAGTTCATCTACTGTGAACTACACCGTGTCACTTACTCTCCTAACAACAATGACCAAGCTCTTACATCTGCATAACAATGTTTACCCATGAAAACAAGGCTTTCACAACCTTCCTTTTCTCTGGTACAGTCGAGGAGCTAAACGATAAAAAATTATACATAAATATGAATAGTATCTGTGATGTACACATGTATATGACAGAGCTACAAAGAAAGGAAGTATGTAGCAATCTAATGGTTTACTTTTAAGTATTATCAAATAAATCAAAAAGTTATTTGGAGAGAAGTATATACTCTCACATTCACATTATTCCTTTCTCTCTTTCTCTTTCTTATTCTCTCATAATATTCCTAACATTAGCCAAATTTTTTTATCTTATTCTCTATGTATGTTAACAACAATTTTCACTGCTGCAACAGTGAAATAAAATAAAAATATAAATTGTTTTACATTACTCAAAATTATTACTTTTTTGAGATATAAAGTAAAAAAATATAAAAAAATTGCATATGCAAATAATTATTATTTGCATTGCTATTTCTGTAATTGCATAATAACTTAGCCAAGAGACAAATTTATTTGTAGTTTTAAAAAAAAGGAAGCCTTTCCGTTGAATTTGTAAAAATAATAGTACTTTCTAATTTAAATAGTCGATGCACTTTATGCTTTCATGCAAAGAATGAGTAAAATGATTACATTCAAAAACAGATTGTATAACTTGATAAAAAATTTCAAAGACTATTATAATATATCGTATCGATAATAATAATGATATTTTATTTATATTATATTGTTCGAGATAGTGTCGACGCCCCATTAGGCGGTGGATGCATTGAAGCGGCGGTCGGCCGCGCATCGGGGCGCCGGATCGACGCGTAAACCTTGTCCCGACGTTTCGGCCCGTGACGACGCTTGATGTTTACATTATTCGAAAATATGCATCTACGTTGTGATAAACAACTTGTACGATGTTTAGCAACCAGGCGTGAATACTTGGAAAGTTTTATCCGTTAATTTTACGACACGCGCCTTGCAGAGCACATGATGGTCATATTGACCATCGACAACCTTTCGAGTACAATGCTGGGATAACTCGACCGTTTCAAATCACTGTCAACGCGAAAATATATATGAAATATCGGAGAATTACTTAGCTTTTCGGGGACATCTGGCAATCATAAATATAAAAAAAAAATCAAGGCAAAAGTAAAGAAACAATATTATTCAGAGACTTTCTCTTTTCTATTCGGTTCTCGAACAGAATAACTAGATTATGATTTGTGATGTAATACATTAGGTGGTATAATCAAAGTTAATACACTAATAAATTAATAATAGAGAAATAATTTAATCACTTAATTAATTATAAATAATGTAATTAATAATATAAAATGTATGTTGGAAAATAAGAAAACATCCAATTTTACAGAACAATACAAAAAGCAATATATGCAATATACTTTAAATCAAAATATCAAGAAACACAAAGCGCATAGTTAGAGTGCATAATCTTATAATGATAGAATATGTCTAAAACTTAATATATTAGTAATATATATATATAATATAAAAATAAAAGTACTAAATGAATAATCCAAATAAATGTAAATTAAACTTCTAACCGTGTGATTACAAAAACACTAATAACTGTTAAATAAAAATTAGTTAATAAAACTTATAACTGAAGTCATAAATATTGATATGAAATGTATAAAATTATATTATAATACAAAGTACAAATACTCTTTATTGGTACTTTTATTAAATATAATTCAATTCAATATTATATTGAGAATAACTAATATTGATTAATATATGGTCTGCCATAATCCTTATCAAAACTTATTATAAATCCAATACAAAAGCAATATATATTTTTTTCTTATTATATTCAACTGTTATAGATATCTTCGTGAATCTGTAATATACCCAATATAATTAATAAATTTTTTCAAGTGTATAGTGGATAAAATCGAAGAACAAATATCAAAAATAAAAATCTCTTACATTAATTTTCAGTAAACTATTAGGATTGAAATCAGATTCATATATTAACAATATTAATTGTTTACAGCTTTTTTATACTTATCAGAATATATTCTTATTTCGTTTATTATAAAAAATTTCAATAGTTAATTTATCCATGAATTTAATGAAAGTTATCTAAAAGCTGTTTATTGATTATTTACAGAATACAGTTTCTTAGTTTTTCATTCATTTAATTATACTTGGATATATTTAATTTATATTAGCAAAGAAAAATAGTATTTTTAAGAAATCTTAAACATATATAGCAATTATAGTTTCTTTTTTATATTATACTTTATTTTTATAATTTCATTATTCAATAATAATACTACTAATATAATAATAAAATATTTATACTTAATAACAATGAGAATAAGAGTGATGAACCAATTTATCGATATCTATTTTAAAATTGTTAATTAATTTATTAAGAAATTCGAAGCTTATATATAAAAACGATAATTTAAAAAGTTATTTATTAAAAATATACTCCAATTTCAACAGTTTGAACGAACAACATTACATTTAATACGTTTTGTGAATTGTTTAATAAACAATAACATACACGATTGTACTTTATAGAATGAATATAGTTACATAATTTATATAGTTATTTAATATACGTAATTCACATAGATAATTAGTTTGAATAAAATATGAATTAAATGAAATATATACTATCTATTACATTAAATATATTTTATTGCATTATAATGTATATATTATGATAAAATTATTAATAATCGTAAAATAAATTTTCTCAATGATTCTATATTTTCAATTGGAAAGTATTTCTAATAGTATAATAAAATAGTTTCAAAAAAAAAAAAAATTTTTACATGATTGAAGAAAATATTAAACGTGAAATTTCGTATAGTTTATTTCAGTTAAGAAAAAATTTATTATTGATAAATGTAGCAAAATAATACTACCTTCTTCTTTCTATAGCAAATATATACAAATTTCTGTAATTTTATTCGTTTTCAGCTTATGCATATCTATATATAAAAAGCATGAATGTCGAGAAAGTCGAAAAAGCTAAGCAACACGAGACCAAAACTAATACACCAAAGTCTAAGCACACAGTAGTATATCACGATAGTGTCAGCCGTTGAGACTATTGTATTTGCTGTCCATATGTAGTCTATAACTGAATACAGACCAATCGAAAACTGTTTGGAAAAATATCAAAACATATTTTCTTTCATTAATGTACAATAATAATATATTCGGAGCTTTTGACGTTTTAATAAACAGTATAAATGTATCTACAATTAATTGTATCTCAATTAAAAATTATTTCTATTGTGGAGCATCACTGTACGCTTGTTTCATAATCTTTAAATTATATTATGTAATAATATGTAATAATAATCCAAGTGACTATATAAAATAAATAAGTACGAATATAATAAATTGTAAACCAATATATTCTAATAAAATGTTTAAATATCTTTAATTTGCATTTCAATACTTCCGATTAATAAGTAAAATATTATGAATAATAAAATAACAATGATATAGGCGAATAAATTACAAGTGAAACTAAATAATAAAAATTGGATAATTATGTATTACGTATAATTATCTATTAAGTTAAGTGATAATTCAATTCACTTTTTTAACCGATATAATTTCGTGTTATTTGAATTATTATACGTTTAACTAAAATAATAAGTGTAATGTATTAAATAAAAACTTATCAAAGCTCTCACAAAAAATGTGTTTATAAAAAATTAATAAATATAAAGATCATTTTAAAAATTTGAGAAATACATTTTTATAATAAACTTTAAAAAATACAGAATAATTTAGTAAATTTTTTTAATATTATACAATAAATATGTTGATGTATAGCATGGTAAATATTACAAAAAAAATTTAACAAATGAATTATAATACAGATTAAATATATATCAAATAGAGAAATATTTTATTTAATAAAAAAGTATTAAATATAAATATACTGTTTATTTCATAAATTATGTATAAATATAAAAAAAATTGTATATATTATTTTCCGAATTAATAAGAATCAAATAGATTATATAAATTTGTTTTAAATAAAATTTAAATCAAATACTTTATTTTTTCTCTAAATAAATAAAGTAGTTATGAATATATTTCATAATCATAATAATTATTAATAATAAAATTAATCATCAATTGGTTAATTATCTTATTTTTATAGGTTAATTTTTAAGTTATATAACTAAACTATGTTTATAAATCTTATACCACCAAAATAGTTTAATGAATATTTAAAATTAACATACAAAAAATTCTATTGTATTTCTGTGCTAACCAATATTGAGCAAATACAACAAAGCATTTTAACTACTAATTACGTATTTCAAAGTTATATAATCTCGACATTTACATTTATATAAACATTATTTATATTCTAAATTATTTATTACGAACTAAAATTTAGTATTTATAAAATGTATAAGCTATAAAATACAAATTTTAATCAGATTTTAAGCAAAACTAAACTGATATGATTAACTTTGAATGTTCCTATTTAACATTTTCATCAGCTTACTCTTGTATTGTAATCACAAGAATAATGTCACAAATTTAAAGTTCTAATGGTTACTTTTATATTAAAATTGAATCACTTTAAACATTATTCGATTTAAAAATTAATTTAAATAAATAAACATGGAAAGGTTAATAACGAATATTATTCAAATTGAACGATACTATAAATATGTTGTACGTAAAAATTATTATTCATGAAATAAAATTTGTCGTTATTTTAATTTTGACTCATCGAGTTTCTTTACTCTTAATTACCATATAATTATTGCCAAATTATCGAAAAATATACTTTATAACTTAAATTTACGAATATAAGGTTTTACTTTATACATTTTCAGTACAATTAAAAGTAATATGAGCTTTTCAAAATAATATAATAATTTCAGTCAATAATCAAAATAATACCCTTATCTGCCATTAAATACTTCAGTTCCTCATTTTCACTTAAATGAAATAGTAATAAAATAAATTCAACACCGCAACATATGCACTAAATTGATTCATTTGATGTATCGTACATGCTCGGCTTAAAGATAAATGTATAAAATTATGGCAAGATCTATAATAGTTAAAAAATTTCATATTATGATTGTGGTAAGGAAGTAATTAGAGATGTGAACTATACTTGTAACTAATATTGAAGTTGAAAACACCCACAAAGTTTGTTTATTGATTTTTTCAATAATTCCCTTAATGTCTTAATCCTGCCACAATATCTACACTTCCCTTTTATCTATCAAGCTCTTCTCGCAAAACTTAACTATTTTTTGTAATATTTTAAATTATTATTTTCTTACATATATTTTAACGATCAGCAATATTCTCATTGAATTTTCGATCTGATCAACTATGCATCATATTAGTATTAGCTTTGCTTGTATTATCTTGTCCCGTTTATTAGATGACAAATTTGTAACTTATTGTCATTAAGAAAATTTGAACTATTACTTTCATTTATTTACTATTCCTTTTAATTTCTCGTGAAACATATAAAATAAAATTTATTATTTCGCCATTCTAAAACGTCCATTGATTCAGTCTTGTCTGTATAATTTATTATTTTAATTTTTTATGTTCAAATTTATAATTGAATATACTAATAGAGAATAACAAATCTTTTACAGGATCTATTTGAATACACGAATATTAAATTATAAATATCGTGAATTTGTCTACTCGGTATAAATTATATAATCCAATACAAGATCATCCGCTATTCATAACTCTTATATGCATAAGTAAAGACCATCTCCATTATTCAAAATGTAAATAACTAAGCGATATAAAAGAAGTTAATTATACTTAGTTTTTAAATATTCGATTCTAATTTTAGTGTAACTAATCAATAAATATTTTAATTTTGTTTATTCATATTCAATAATCTTTATATATTGTGCATATTTTATTATAATATGTAATAATTTGAAAATATGTACGCCACAAATAAAAAATGTGCGAATAGTCTAAATAAAATAGTAATTTCTTTTTTATTATTACATTTTATATTGTCGAAAAAGGTTTCAATTCAATTTTATTTAAATGAATTTTTAAATAAATTAAATAATGTACATTAAAAACGCATCACATTATAAACAATTAATTTCATTTCAATGTATATAATGAACAGGAATGCATTTAATCTCAAATTCTAAATAACTTTACTCTCTAATAAAAGCATTCCTGATTAATTAATAAATCGAAGTAAATGATTGATTTCGTTCTTATCCTTTCACTATGATATAATAATATATTTTATTTAGCACGGATAATGACATACTTAATTACTTTGTATCTGAATCTGAGCCTCTTCAGCCGCATTTATTTATATTTTCATATAATATATTTTAAACCTTTTAAAAAGCCTAAAAAATAACACTCGTTCTTAAGCGAACTGACAAAGAAAGAAAATTAATTTACTTCGAAATGCTTAAAAATCTGATGATAGAGAAAAATACAGGGAATCATAGATAGATTGAGAGATTGATATAAAAGTTGACGTCCTCTTTGTAAGTTTGTGCCGGAATTGTCTATTGGAAAGTCGACCGCTTTTGTTATCAAGCGTAATATCGTATACTCCACAAAATTGGATCTATAGAGAGCAAGGATCTACTCGCCGTTCAAAAGAAAATACGAAAGAAAAAAGCAGAAAAGTCGTAGAACGGGAACTGTGTAAATGATCTAGTAGTTGTACGCTTTTCCTTGTACACTTGTCGACCACAAAAATAAGTTCTTGTTACAATCTACAGTTATTTGTATTCAAAGAAGGAAACCCATCTATAAGCTCACGTAAAATATCTATAAAGAGTAAATGACGAAGAAAAAGAACAAAATTAGTAAAAAAAGAAAGCTTTGTAAATCAGAAAGTTATCGCTTATAGTGCTCTTACTCTGCTCATGAAGACCTAATGAGAAATAATGAACCAGTATTTCAATAGTTTCTATTTTAAGATATACGTTATTCAATCATTTTCAGGAATTAAGAGTGAAAGTAATATTCAGATAAAAAGTAATTGTTCAATACATCGATGTGATTTTCTAGCTTAATTACATGATTAGTTTCTCTCAAATCAATATTTTATATTTCAGTTTTATTTATAATTATATACAAAAAATATAATATTATTTTTACGACTTCTAAATATAACTATAACGATAATGATAACAAGGTAACGTTAATATATGTATACAATCATATGTGTGATATGTAGTACACTTTACGATGCAATACATTCCAAAAAAATATTTTTCATAATTCTTTCAATTCTTAATTAATGATCTTTGTTAGCTACAAATAAAATAATTTTTAAATTGAGTACTGTAGTTACTGATAATCTTAATAATTATTTATGCACAAACAAAAATCAAAAAAATATTTTTAATTATATATATATATATATATATAATAATTTTTTTTAAAATGATGCACGAAATCAATGAAGAGAATTATCAACGAAAAAACTATACTGATAACTTAATGAAAGAATTCACAGAAATATAAAGAGTGAAAGATTAGCATTTTATCACAATATCAATAATCTAATCTTATAGATCCAAAGTTGTATACACTCCAAATATATCCAAATATATACACTCCAAAGGAGTGTATTTCGGTATTAATTTGATTTTTATTATCTCAAAAACACTTGTGTATCGGACCAAGATATTTCCCGATTAATACCTTCTATACCTTCTCTATTATGATCGTTTTCAAAATCTCAGCTTTAATTTATAGTTTTAAGGTAAATGACGGTTCACTTGCTACATCTTTTATTTGATTATCATTTCTATTATTAAATATCAAGATTTTTAACCCATCTATTGTTTTTAGTGTTATATATTTCACATAATAAATTATCATTATTTTAAATTATTAATTAATTTATAAAATATCAAAAAAGTATTTTTACATACCTAATAATTAAAATATAAACACCGAAAACATATCTTTTATAACTTTCGTATTTATAATTTTCGTAAACTAAATCTTAATTGAAGTATATTTTATAAAATAATATTTCCGAAAAACTTTATAAGATGTTTATTTTCATCCATATTTAGTATATATCTAATAGTATTTTGAATAAAAAAAATTTTTTTGAAAAAACTTTTATGAGAATTTAATTATAGTTAACCTGATGAAAGGAAAATTGTTGATTGAAAATAAAATGATAGATTAATTTAAAATTGCATACATAGACATCAGTTGAAAGAAATTTTTTTTTATTATACAAAATAAATAATTGTTTAGTTTCAAATCAAGATAATAAATAACACATTATTACATTTACAAAAATATCTCATAAAAAAAAACTCGTCTTTTATTATACTTGTTAGAAAAATCTTGGAAGTACTATGACATTAACTTCTTATAATGTATTAGAATGTTCTTTATAGAATCATACAAAAATATTTAACAGCTAGAATTAAATAAAAATAATTTAATAAAAAATGAAACTAAAGTAATCAAAAAATATGGTAACAAGATGAAATTATATTCTACTTATGAGTATAAATCAATATATAGTTGAATTTATCGATATTCTAATATTTTATTAATTAGAAATTTTTATTATACATATTTTATGTCATACATATATATAGTTTTATATTTTGTAAACTTTGTTTCACAAATATTTTTCGATATATTATGTATCAAATTTGAATTCAGATATTATTATAAATTTATCATATTATCATAAAAACCACATTTCTACTCAATTATAACTAACTTAAGATAATGGTGACACTTATAATTATTTTAATATCTTTATTATATTTATTATAAATATATCTAATAATATGATAAATTATTTGATCTATCTAAAAATTATATTCACAAATTATTTATACGCAAATGCATTATATAGGCTACATCATGTTATTCAGTAGTTTCTAAAGAAAATACTAAAAATAAATTGTATTTCCTGTTCTTTTTACAGGGTTGATGTCCGCGGTAAACCGCTCACAGAGGCAAGACACCAGTCTACTCTTTTTGGACAAAGAGCCTACTTTCGCACATCTATTCAAGAACCGGCAGTGCTAGTATTAGACGATATCAAGAGACATGACGCCGCAATTTATAGATGTAGAGTGGATTTCCACCGGGAACAGTCCAGAAGTGTTCGATATAATCTTACTGTTATAGGTAAAAGTATTTGCTTGTTATTATTTCTTTGTTCTATATGTTATTATATTAATTGTATTTGGCACAACTAAGAGTATTTAGGCATATGAATTGAGGTTTGAGAGTTATATCGAAAAAATTAATATATTAGAAAATCAATGACATAATTAAAAAGTAATTTACAACATCGTGATACTAGATATAATAATGCAAAAGAATTGGCTACGAAAGTAAAAGAATTTCAAAAACAACGACCATAGCAGATGCAATACAAAAATCACTGAATGGCGGTAGATCATTAGGATCTCGCGAAAGTATAATGGTAGGTACATGTAAATAAGAATAAAAGAGCCAAAAAAGTTAAAAAAAATATAAAAATAAGAAATTAGAACATAAATTAAAATTGACCAAAGAGAAAGAAAGGAAGATAGAAGTAGATATTAATTTTATTTCTGAAACAATAAAATCGGTATCATGTATATCTATGTTTAGAAATTGTTTTTAAACAGAAAACGTTCTATGTATATGCTTATGCATACATATCAAACATTATCTGTTACCACATATAACTTTATTCATTTTTTAATTACTAAAATTCTAAAGTATAAGTATTTTCTGACGATTATAAACAAATAAGACAGCTTTTTATGAATTATGTATTCAAGGTTTTTTTAAATTATAAGAGAAAAATTTGTTTTCTAATCTACCAGTACTTTATTATAATTTCTAGTCTAGTATATTTAGTAAATAGTAAATTAGTACAATATAATATCAAGAATATCTTTTGATTTAATATTATGTATTAATAAAATAGCTTTACCGAAATATTATTTTGTCAGTAGTTTAGATTCTTCAGATCAATAGCTTGTTACCAAAAAAATCGCAAATATTCTAATTCATTTACATCATTAATAATTATTATCATATAATTATAATTTACTTGATGCATTAAATAATTTTCTATAATAATTACAAAATTTTTTATTATTTTAATCATTTAAGTAAATTAGTATTATACAGTTATTGGTTCACATATAATTATTTAGCTTAATGTAAAATAATAAAGTCTACGAAGTACTTGTACTTTTATATTAATGTAACTGATGAAAAATACATTTTTTTTAATGATACGAAATTAAGTATTGAAACTATTAATCGTCGGATAAATGCAATAAAATTGTAAACCATTGTATATGATTTTAAAGCCTCTTCTGATTTTCTTATTATACATAAAGTAATGATTATAAACAATTGAATTATTAGTAATTTCTATTATTATTATTTTCGTACTTGTTGCTACAAGTTTGATAATACAAAATTTTTTAGCGATACCATATGTTCGATTCAATGATCATACAGAAATTACAAGTTAATCTCAACATACTACGTTATAGGAAATTATCTCTAAAAAGAAAGTAAAGCAAAATTAGCTTGTTATTGGCAGTCAAACCGTCAGCTAATGACTAAATGTGGAAATTTGCTGTTCTGATGATAAAATTTGGAAAATACCAGGAGAATCAGTTTCAAGCACTAACCGAGAACTGATATTTATTAATAATGGTGTAATAATAAAAGCGTGTGAAAACTAAGCCACAAGTCAAAGAAGATGAAAGATAAAGCGAAGAGATTCACATGAATTTATGGACATATAAATCTAAGGACTTTAGCTCTTCAGAATCTTTTATACTTCGCGAGAGTTCAGATACCCGCTATTTCATTATTATTCTTTCGTTTCACTCGCGCATTAGACATTTACATACTCCTATAATTCAAGTCATTTTGTCTAGGTAGCGCGTACATCGATAGATATTTTCTCGACCATCCTTTCAACAGAACTCACACATAAATTACTCTGGATCGAAATGAAGCGACCGAGGGGATCGACATTTGAGAATAATTTATATTGATCAGAGATTTTGCCTCTTTATAAAATTTCAAACTAAAGAATGAACAAATATTTTAGAAATAAGATTAATATAAACTTTTTCTAGGTAAGCATATACTTTCGTTGTCAAATAAGAAACTACATTAATTGTTCGAAATATTATATATATAACATATATCTAATATGTATATAATAAAAAACCATAGATAGATCTTGTTATTAATTATCTAATTAATATTTTTTGAAAAAAAATAATATAAAACTTTAATAAACTAAAAATAATTTACACTTTACGTAAATTATATTAAATTATTAAAATATTAAAAACAAATTTGGCAACAGAATTTAAAAATGTATCGATTTAATAAGTTGTGTTTTCATATCCAATAATTAATAAAATTGAAATTGATATATTGCATATAACATACATACCAATGTTCTAAACTATTGCAGACAAAAGTGGCATATATAATGCCGGTGAAACGCTGACTTTTATTGAACAAATAATAAAAGGAAAAAGGCGCTATTCTTTATACAATTACTTATACTAATGTCTTTTTAATGGCTGCACGGATCTACGTTCTTCTGTTAGCAGCGTTTATTGTACATGGTTTTCCCCCACTTCCGCACTTATCACGCACTGATTTAATTCCGATATGGCGTGAGTTAACAAAATAAATTTATTGTCCGAAGCAAAATGGCGGCGATGGCCCCGCAATTCTTATTAATTACGCAATAGACGAATCGCCGTGTGGTCTTACAAGTTGCTCGGCTTACTGGCTGAGGTGGTCGCGACGAGCCCTCTAATACATGTAATTTGCGCATATACGAATCGCCGCGTTATATTGTAGTTCTTTCGGCTGGTGGTCGAGGGTGTTGGCGACGACCCCGTAGTATATGTATTACGCCATAGACGAGAAGCGGCGGTGCTTTTTACCTTTTATGGCGCTGTTC
>JAPYYT010003139.1:0-26166 GCA_030522565.1 Ceratosolen corneri | reverse complement strand
CAAGCTTGGCCTTTTATTAATATACGAATATTATGAAAATAGAAAGGTCGTGATTCTGAATATTTTATATAAGAGATTTACTAACTGAATCTTGAACAATATTTAAATAATTTTTTAGGACTCTACTGCTTTTAAATGTGAAATTAATATTATAAATTGCTATAGTAACAATTTGTTTAAATTATAATCTCATATGAATTAAATAAATAAATTCTATTCTTCCGAAATTAAATGTTTAAATCCTTACTTTTATTCTGTTTTTAATAAGATATTCGTTCTTTATGGTTTTTATCAACTAAAATATATTTACCATGTTAAAGTAAAAACTATTGGAAATTGTTATCCGTATACGAGAACTTTGTTAAGTATTTTTAAAATTGGCCTGTGAATAACTTAATTTTTCAATTTTTATAGATGTCAAACAAAAATAGTCATAAATTTTTTTTCAATTTCCAACAAACCAAAGGAAATTCAAATCATAAATCAAGCCTCTATGGTATATTTAAATAACCATCCTTCACATATTGCGGAACTTTTTTTTATTAGAACTAAAATCATAATTACTTTCAGACTTCAAAAAAGTACAAACATTTTTTCAAAATTAGTCATAATAATTCACAAATAGTTTGATTATTATGCGTTACTGAATAAAATATGTATAAATATTAAATAAATATTCGATGAAAATTAAGTTTAACGATTAAGCTAAGAAATATATTAAAATTATAATAATCGATTTAATATCAACTTATAATCATGAACTTTAAAAAGTTTAATTTATAAATGTGACACATAAAAATATAATGACTTACAATTTTTAAGTCATATTATAATAATATGATTTTTTTCTTTTTGTTGATTTTCGTTGATTTTCAATAAAATGTAATTACTTTGTCTTCCTACTTACTATAATACTTGCTGTTTATTTTTCCTCTATTCTGTCTCTTCGCATATATCTGTTAAACTTTGTTATTAAATTTTTTACAATGCCAATCACGTCTGATACCACGCCATTTTTTTTTCACACGAGATCCATTTACAATTATTGATTTTCAGCGATTACACTATCAGACACGTATCCGGTAAAGTACAAAGATTTTTGTTTTTACAGCTCGGTCTTTGTGAATCATTCGCAAAGTACATCGTTTTACGCAGAATATAATATTATTAATAATTTTGTGTTCAGGCTTCGTTATAATTTTCATTTTGGTTTAAAATTTGTAATAATTGCGTAACTATTGGCGCGCAATTATTAATTATTTCAAAAGCATACGAGCGATTTATTTATCATACAGACACTTTTGATTCTGGAATTTTATGTGAAAGAATAACTTTTCGAATAGATTAGTTTGTATGCTCGGTGTACAATAAGCAAAATGCTAAACTCTCATGCAAATATTAATGTATATGTCGCTTATTCGTCAAACCGCTTACAAATCAATATAACTTTATATCCTATTTATGTTGACTGGACTGGCCCTTATCGATAAGAATTTGTTGCTTAGTCATACTACCTTCGCATATTCAAATATAATATCCTTGATTATGATTATGTTGTTAGTTAAGACGTTGAATTCTTAATTCTCAAGCGCCCTATAAAAAATTCTATCCAAATGAAAGATCTGAAGGTCTCTATGATCGACTAATAGGGTCTCGCTTTAAATTAAGTTCTCGAATTAAATTCTTTCCCCTATTTTAACGATGCGTCGATTGCACGTTCTCTCGAGGCTTTTATGGGCGAGCGTGAGCATACGGTCGGCCATTTAACGCAAAGTGACTTTAATAAATAATACGAGTATTATATAACATTTAAACGCATCGCCGTGCTCCACGCGCGCAGATACACCTCGGAGCTCAAATTTGAATAGCCGTTCCCGTGTTTTTCGCGAAATTACTTCACATGGACAACTGCCTCACCCACACGCACGCAGCAGCAACACCACCACCACCAGCCATCCAATAAAGCGATTACGGACAAAGAGAGCGCGCACATGATAACTGAGCGATCCACGATATACGCGCCCGCTCCCTTCAAACATCCACCTCCTATTCGTCCATACAACCTCCTCCTCAATCCTCCTCAATACCCCCAAAGCCCGCTTCATGCAACTCCTCGCGATAGTGCCGATTTGCAATGTCAGAGGAGTAAAAAATTGTGGACGAAAAATGTAGCAAAGGCAGGATAATGGAGGACCGTGTCAAAGAGCTTTCTCTCTCCCTCTCTCTCGCTCCCTCTCGCTCTCTCGCTACATGCATGATAAATCTGCCTTAGAATGTTTTGAGTACAGATAGGGCTGTGCTTGCTGCGTGGCCCGCGTCACGGGGCGTCAAGTCACGTGATTAAATGCTAAGATTTCTATCGCTTTGACACATAAATGAGTGAAATTTCAAATCGGGAGGCTAACGGCGAATTTCACTATGCCCGGAATAATTTAATTCATCGGCATTCCCGGCTAAATTTACTTATTTCGAGGGAGAAATTTATCTATTACTCTGATACAGCACTCGGCATTTCGTCCCTCAAATTTACTTCAAAGCGCCTACTTAAGTTTCCAAGCATTAACACTATCGAGCCAGAGACCGACGGAGCCTTGCCAAAATCCGCAAATGTTGGGATTTTCTGTATTGATCGAGGGTGAAGGAAACAGTAGTTAGTCCCTGTAGGCATTAAAGGGCATTAAATTATTAACCCCGTGTATTATATAAATAGATAAAGCCATTAAAATACTGTAAAATACTGACCACCCGCCGCCACCCATTAACTTTCAGTAATCCCATATTGTATTTTCAACTGAACTTAGAACAAAGTTAGATTTATCAAAATGCAACATCACTTATTCTTTCCGACGCTTTTCAATTAGCCAGATCTACTGATCCTTTGATATACAAATCAGTTATATACATATATTATTCTATTTATGATTATACTCAATATATACTCTCTGCAAAAAATAATCGTAACGTATGACCGATAGCAATTGTTCAAAAACTACGCCCCGATTTAATTACATTTATGAAATACGTTTTACCAAAGCTCCGATTATATTGTACTTCGAACTATATTTATCTCGCGATATGTATGTCTAAATATTATTAGTGAAATGGTCGCAAATGTGAAAAAATACCATTGCACTTTCTAAATATCAAACACGTCTTTTGTCGATGCCTCTTTCAATTTCGAGCCATACTAGACAGAAGAATGAGAGAACATTTTTAAAAATCGCAAATCATCGATAAGATGTGAGTATTTTACAAGTTATTAGAACTTATCAAGAAACCATTCAAAGACTTATCGTAATTTTGCAATCCTATAAATAATATTTTTATTTAAAAATTCTAAATCTTTCAAAGCATTTTCTTTCGTGGTTCAGCTTGCCAAAGTAATATCAATATTCCAATTATTATTATTAATAATTCAATGATTTAGTACGGACATAAGTTAATGTTAGAAAAGATGATTCGAGAACTAATAAACTAATAAATTTATTAAATATAGTATTATAGAATTTGTATTATTTCGACAAATTAAATAAGATAGATTATAATTCTAAATAATGTCACTTTACTTGATTATAAATGCGTTTTAAGCTGTCTTATTGAATTATTATAATTCAATCATCAAATTTAAATAATAGAAAATTACATTTAAATATTCTTTTGTCCAATGATGATTTAGCTGAATTTTACTTTGCAACATTCCATTTGAACTTTTTTTATACGTAATTAAAGAATTTTATGGAAATTACAATAAATGTTGAACTAACATTCCTAACATAAATAAGATGAATTCTACGAAAATTTTTTTTATGAATTACATACTTACAAATTTATTATCTGAAAAAATAGTGTAAAATTATCGTTTAATGAATATAAATGAAAGAACAAATAAAACACATTAATGCATTCAAATTTTTGTGTAAATATAAATTATGTAAAATATGTAAAATCTAATATGATGGGTCAAAAACTATATAAGATATTATAAAATTTAGCACTAATTAAACATAAAACATTATTAGCATAAAATTATATAAAATAACATAAAAGATTATTATATAAATACATAGATTTTATATAATGAAATATATATATATACATTTAATTGTTTAAAATATCTATTTATAAATATTAGCAATATGAGGCTCAATGGCAAAAATATTAATCTCTGTTTACTCAACGTAAGGATGGCGATTCAAGATAATTTATAATCTATCTGTTTTACGATCTGCTTTAGACGTTTAAATCAATATCTAAACTGACGCTATGCACTAAAAGGATATAATCTATTTTACTTTATTTTTAAAAACATTTTACATTATAGAAATGAAAGACAAATTTTCTTTTAAATCAACATAATCACTTCCAGAAACACCAAAACCTGCATTAATTACATACACATTAGAAAAATTAGCTTATGACAAATCCAAATATTACTCGAATACTTTTCATTCTTTAAAGAAAAATTATGTTTAAATGCCCATTATTTTTATGTGATCTCATTTATTTAGCTTCTAAAAAACTATGACAAAAATAAACTAAAATAACAAAAATTGTAAATTTAATACAGTGACTTAGATAAAATCATGAAAATTTTTTTTCCTCACTTTTCATTGGGAAACTAAAGTAACGGAAATTTATATACAAATCAATGCTACTTACTTACTTAATTAAAAATTATTAGTTATTTTGTTAACAGAGTAGATTAATAAATGAATTTTTTTTCATCTAGAATTTATTTCGAAGTGTGGTTAATGAACTTTCAAAAAACCATTCATAAAAAATTTAAATTAAAAGAACTTGATAAAAGTTTAATTTTATAATTAAATAGATTAGCATTTTGTTTATTAATATAATAGAACAGTTTACCAATATTAATCATTAATCATTACATTTGTATTCTATGTATCCGAATTAAGACGATTTTATGGGATATTGGATATAAATCTAATTACACACCATTATAGCGTAATTAGTTCTAGCAATTGCATGAGTAAACCATGCAATATTATTGCATCAATAAGCGCAATCATCGCATAAGATCATCGGATGGCTTTAATGGAATTTCAATTCTCGTATAGGGAGAGACTAATAAAATCCGTGTGTCTATGAGATTTTATGCACTTTTAAAGGGTAAATTAAAATAAAAAAGAAACCAACTGAATTTAAGAAAAGAATAATATTGCAAGATATGCTTAATTATCTGGTATTTTGACATTAAATTCAATTGTAGACACCAATGTTTGTTAGTAATATAAAGCAAAACTTTTTTCAGAATCATATATAATAGTATTAATCGATAATTTACATACATGCAATAATATACATAAAATGAATTCTTAAGCTCTCAAAGCCGTTAGTTTACAATATCAATCACTGAAATTATTCTCTTTACACCAAACGCTATTTTTATAACATTTAATCGATGATATGTCTGACGTTCAAACGAATTATTGAACGTAAATATATATCTTACAACACAATTAATGAGAATAGAAATTTGTTGTAAAAAGCGTTCTGTCCAATAAACAATAAGTTTTTTTATATATAGACATTTTTTATTATACACAATTTGAAGAAAAAATCTAATGTAAATATTCTAACAAGTTTTTAAATATAGTATAAGCACAAAGTAACAAAGCATTCAATATTTAAATTATTGTTAAGAAATATTACAATTTAACTTTGCAAAAATATCCCTGAAAATTACGTAAATTTTCTATATTAAATAATGTAATATATATATATCAGAGTAAAATATATACGTTTTAACTAATTTGAGAGAAAAGTCAAATTGCTAATATAGCTTAAAATAATATATGAATAATGATATAATAGACTATTTGTATGATATATAATGTCAATAAAATTTATGATTCTAATGTCCTAAAAATATATATTTTAATTAGTTCATTATTTTCTTACAAATTTATTTCTTAAAATACACATATTAAAATTTTCTTGTAATTTAGTCATGGAAAATCTACTCCGCTATTTATGAATATGCAAATTCTCCTTTTTGCTTAAATTACCGAGTAAGAATAGTATTTTAGCATTTGAATTTTAATATCTCATTTACTATAAAAATGTATTTGTCAGTATTTTGTATGTGAGATTGAATTAAGTATAGATATCATTATGAATATTTTTAGTATTATAAATATATATTTATTTGTCGGTATTTTATATGGAAGATTCTATTAATTATACAAATAGCATTAATAGTAGAAACGAGTATAAAATACGAATTTTTGTGATACTGAAATGAAATTGATACCAATGAAATTCAACTTCGATAATATAAATCAAATTGATATCAATCAAATGGAAGTTTGATGCTCAACATATATTTAGCTGTAGATTAAAGGTCAGCTAATAGAATAAAATTAAACTATTTAATGAAAAATTTAATAATTAGATTATTATTTCAAAAAATTTTAAATAACATGTATATATATATATGTCAAATAAATAATATAAAAGAAAATAAATGTATAACCGATATGAATAAGGTTTATAATAAAACAATATATTTCTGTAATATATTAGATGTTGCAGATTATTAACTGTTAATTATAGATGTATGAGTATACGTAATGAGCGCGTGTGAATGTGAATTTCAATTGTTAAATTTTCAACTTATGGCATATTTAACACGAATGACAAATTTTAATGATAGTAGTACATGTAAATACGGTATTTGTGTTACATAATGTCTAAGCAAATTGTAAAGCATTGGTTTCAAATGAGACATTCCAGTATTGAAAACTTAAAATATAATTATATTGGTATTTGCAATTATAAAATAACTGTGTAAGGAGAATCAATGAGAAGATATAAAAATTGTTTCACATTTCGTGAAAAAACCTCCTCAAATGACGAAATAGATTTTTCGTTTAGCAATATCAGTGATTATAGTGATAACTCGATCTGTAGGCAGAAAAGCTTTAAAGTTTCTAAAAACATGCTTTAAAACTCTCCCACTAAAATTAAAAACTTTAAAATCAGTATGCGATTAAAATCTTAGGAATCTAGCGCAACGTTATTTAAGTATAAGTTGAATATTTTTTTTTCTCTTAATTTTATGCAAAGCTTCATACTAAAATGCAAAACAAACGCATTCGAATTACCTTGATCAAATGATATTTTTATTAACAAGATAATGAGAATGAAACTGTTTGCTTCTTCGTCTGATAAATCCAACATCTATTGCCATCTTTTAGCCGCTCGTTCTTCTTTAATTTTCATAATAAACTGTAAGGCAACAAAGCTTTATACCATTTCTTAATATACTAATTAAAGGAATTTTTGCAAAATTGCTTTATCTTATAGTTTATAGTAAATTTTGCATTAAATCTAATCATTTAATGATTGATTTTAATATAAAGTGGATAATTTATTAATTTTGTTTTTAATTATAAGCTACAGTGGCTAGTATGTCTTAAACCTCATACGTTAATTATCAAAGACAGCCATATTATTTGCAACTTAACAAATTCCATACTCAAAGTACTTTTGATTGTTCGGGATCCCCTGGAAGTCTTGAACGGCTCGAAATAATACCTTATTACGTGAAAATTCGTTATAATTTTCAGCGTGCAGATGATGTCCAAATGTGCCGTACTCTCAATTTCTTACTCTTCTCCTAGAATTTCGAGGCTCGTCCTACAATCGCGACCTCACCTTTGTTTACTATAACTTCCCGTCGCCTGTCTTATTGCAAATCCAAACAACCAAGACTCGGTGAATATCGCCAGCTAACTAGCCGACCAGCCCTCGTGCTTTGTTTTTTCCATTATCACACAATCGATATTTATAGAATTACATTAGAAGGTGGCATTTATAGAATCAGATCTCACCGCGATCCGTGTTCGTAGATCAGTGGGCCCTGACTACACGACGAAGCCAGCCAGTTGGAGCAAGTGCTGCAACGCAGTCGAGACTCCATAATTAATTTGCCCCGGGACTCCCTGGTATTGGTACTCATTTCTGAGTACATCTTTACCACCGAGAATTTCCCGACAATTTACAGCAGCTAGCTGAGGCAAAAGGATAAATTATTTCGACATAATTGAACAATACGTATAATACATTGTAATACTAGGATGACGTTAATTTCTTTTTGTTTAAAATGCGTTTGAGAGGGATGGACATGGTTTTATTAATAACTTTCATTTACGATATAGCTACGCCTGACAAAAATTTCTCCGATTTAGTAAACAAAACAATGAGCAATAAATAAAGAGGCATTTAATTTGCCACAGCTGCGTATAAAAATCGAGTAAATTACGAGTAAATTCGAAGGACATTATGGTGACTGTTGTATATGCTTTAATTGAAAGATTGAACTTCTTTAGGCACAAATACGTAAATTGTGACTCTACTGTTATTTACATAAGTATTAAATTAAATTTAATTGAATTTAATTTTATTAATTCATTAATTTAATGTTTATTGATAACAGTAAGAGCAATCGAATATATTTAGTGAAGACATTATTAATGCAAAATAAATATGGATAAAAATGTATTTACATTCCGATATTTAATTGAGTATATTTGAAATAAAAATATCTGAGAACTGAAAGTGATATTTTAGTAAACAAAATAATATAAAGTTTCATTAAAATTTGTAATAAAAACAGTATACATACTAATTGAATTAAATTTGTTTTATTAATACTTTTTATAATTGATAATTAATTTGAAAAGCATAACTTTCATATTCAATAACAGAAAATTTCTTTAATACTAGAATATTGTAAAATTAGTGGTTAAATTAACGAGATTATTATATTAAAATTGTTCCATATGCATGATAAAATAGTAGCGAATAATCAACAAATAGTGCAATTCTAATAAAATAAAATGTCAGAACGCGACGAAGAGAATGATGAAAAGGATATGCAAATGAATCATAATATCAAAAAATAATATTAATAACAGGAAGAAAAAACTTTAAAAAAGAAAATAAATAATTACTTAATATGATAAAAACAGCATATTCAATAGAAAAAGCATTTAGAAATTGTTCGGGATTTTCTCCCGTGTGTATTTTTTCTCTCCCATGTGTAATCAGGAGATAGAGATAGCGAAAGGAGAGGTGATCGGAATAGATGTTATTTATTGAATAAATGTTGTTGTAAAGAGCTAAAACGACGTTTATTGAACAATAAATATATATGAAGAAAATGCGTTATAAATACAGACTGTGGTTGAATGTTGGTTTTGTAGAAATGAATGTAGAAGTATTGAAATGTAGACGAATGTTGATAATAAAGTTGAAGTAAGCAGCGATCTGATTCAAGTAGTCGAAATGTCCGCTTATGGTTGTGTCGGATGTCAAAATGATTATTTAAGGAGAAAATAGATTAGCCGATTAATAGGTACGATCGAATTACAAATTCTATCTCCAATTCAACATGAGATAATCCCAAGTATCACAACTGTTACAACATCACAATCTTATAAACTGACGTGTGACAATAACACGGAGCACGCTAAATATGACCTTAATGATCGCTGTATTGAAAGTCACTATTTTTCTCCTTAAATAATCATTTGACATCCGATACAATCAAGGGACCCGACTACTTGGACAAGAAATCCCGAACAGAAATGAAATGAGAAATTATACAAAATTAAAAGAAATTTAACTGAAGAGTAAACTAACAAGTTCTTATTAAAAACAATTTTTCAATTTACGCGAACATACGAATCAATAGAATTAAATTGATTGATGTAAAATTCTTAAATTTTTGTCACATCCACAATGTCGGAGTTTTTTCTTCGAGCTTTCTCTGAAGAAATTAAATAATTGAAGAATGTTGAGTATTAGTAAAATTTAACAAAAATAATAATACATATAAAAAAGATAAAAAGAAATTGACAAAACATTAATTATTATACTAAAATGTTATTATGTATTAGAAATTTGAATTTTTTATATTATTAGAGACCCATCTCCATATTTACTTTATATTATGATAATTAATTATATTCATATATTTTCATAAATTATTTCTTAATCCAGTTCTTTCTGAATTTTATGTTATTTTTATTTATTATATATATATAGATCTGAATTAAATATGGACAATTTTTTGTTGGAACTCGGAAATTAAATGATTTTTAAACAAAAATGAATCATTTTCAGATCAGTGTAAACAATTTTTTCTCAACTGTTTATTATTTCTAAATATAAAAATCTACATAAGTTTTTATATATATATATTTATTGATATGACTTAATGTTTTTTATTTTTTTTTTAAATAAATCATAAAGTAATGGATTATGACAGTTACTAGTTAAAAGAATCTAATCAATATTTTATATATTATTTTAAATAATTTTCTATTTGATAAAATCATAATTTATTAATTGATATTTTTAATTCCTAATAGTATTTTGTGCTTTAAATGCAAATCTTATAAAATATGACGTCGAGTTTTATATATATATTTAAAATAGTAAGATCCAATTATTTTAATTTTTGGTTTGTTTGTTAAATGTTAATCAAATCATTTTTGTCGTGTATCGCAGATAAAATTATGAAATAAAAAAAAATATTACTCCATATTAATCCAAATATTAAGTTACGAATGATAAAAAATTTGTTTATGTATTTTTCGAAAATTAATTTACCCATAATAAAAGTTATATGTGTTTGAATATTTTTATTAAAAATTATTATTTGTTGAAATTAAACTATACGTATATATTTATATATGCTATTAAATTAACAGATAAACCACATTTGTTTCATTATAGTTTAGACATTTTTTGCCAATTAGGTTTGCAAATTAATTATCTTATCTTTAAAGCATTTAATTTGCAATACCTTTTATCTATAATGCTCATATTATTTCTAATCTTAATCAATTCATATCTATCAAGTTTTATATTTTCATTTGATGAGTTGATTTTTAAAAGTGGTGAGTGATTACAGATGTCACTTTTTCATTTGCTCTGTAATTCAAAATTCTTTATTCAACTTCAATTTCTCTTTCCAGTCCAAGTTGACTAGGACTTAGAAATAACTTAGACTCAGTTACATAAAACAATATTACTGCTATTTAAACTACTTTATTATTATCAATATGAGAGATATTTAAATATTTTATCTCAAAAATCCGTTCTCACGGTACATTCTACGAAAGTTGTATATCGAAATTCGAATGGAATTATAATATTTTTCCTTTAGTGATATTGCGATAATTAGAAATGATTATTTTTATAATTGTGATTTATAATTACATATTGTTCTTATAAGATCATTTTATAACTGAGTTGATAAAATTATATTGGATAGAATAATAACAATTGCGATAAATTATTAGTTAATAGTAAATATTTTAGAAAAATAGTTATATCATGAAATAAGAAGAACAATAAATATTGGAAAATTTATGTAATAGAAAAAGTTATGTTAGTAGTCAAAGAAAATCTTATACAAGTCTTCTTTACAAGTAATTACTACATTTACAATTCATTTTCTTTAGAATTTATTCAATATAAAATCACTATATTACTATTTTTGAACAAAAATAATTGTTCTTTTACAAAGCACAAAATTTTATTTATTAATTGTTGCTAAAAATGTATTTATTAGATTTAATTATTTCCCATATTAATTAATAAAGCATTGCGCATTATATTTGTTTAGTAATAATAAATGATTTTTTCCATAAATTTATAAAGAAAGTTGTTGAAGGATAGATTTTATCAATAATTATTAGCCCACAAAGCAGCTAAAGAAGGATTAGATATTTAACAATTTCATACAGTATAAAGTTAAGTTAAATACTTGTACAATAAAGAATATATTTAAGTACTTCACAATTATACTTCGATATATTAAAATTTTTTAAATATTGGCTTTAAATTTAAAAGCTATAGATGATGATGAAGTTGTACCATTGTATTTTATCAAAAATAATATCGATGATTTAATTGTTACTCGTGTGATCAATGAGGTAATAAAATTAACCAAATACTTTGGCAAGGTAATGTAATTATTGTTAAAGAAACTTATATTGATATAATTTTCATTAGATGCATTGCATATTATTACAGCATTTATAAATATAAAATTGAAAAAATATTATAAAAATGTGCGTAAAAAAACTCAGGGGGGGGGGGGGGGGGGGGGGGGGGGGGGGGGGGGGGGGGGTGGGGGGGGGGGGGGGGGGGGGGGGGGGGGGGGGGGGGGGGGATGGTGGAAGGGGAAGGGATAGCAGGGTAGAAAGAAATGAAGTGGCAAAAGTCGAATGTAATACCGTAAACTGTCGTTATTGAAAATATATGGGAAATAATAATGTTTCTCCCCGTGGAATAAACATAAAAATATAATGTTGTTTCTATGTTGCTTTATATATTCCGCATTACCGCAATACTCAGCCGTAAATTGAATACCGCGAAGCTCGGATTGATTATAATAAGCGGGTAAGCTGTATTCTTTGGTTAGTGTTTTTTTTTTATGTTGGCAATAATTATGAATTATATATCCGCTATGATGTTGATTGTTATTTAAAACAGTGCTCGTATCTAATATCTTGGCATATGACCGAATTGTTGAATGTTTAAGACTTATATGCTGGTTGCCACGTGCCTTATGGTAGGCGTTGATCCTATCTAAGGTCCTCCTGGACACTGTAGGGACGGCAGACCCTGAAGCCGCCTTCGCTTTACATATTCTTGAACTCTGGGAGAAGTGACGGTCTTCGAGGTTGTAGATGTACATGATATATGTATTACAATTATATTCATATGGGAATCATAAATAAAATATTGAAAAATAAAATTCAAGCAAAACGGTATTATATAGAGGCGATGGAGATTCTATCGGAATCCCGAATAAATGGAAAGCCGAAAAGTTAATTTAGGTGATGGTTTGATGGTAGGCAACGATTTACTAACGCCTGCATAACTTCTTACAAGATTTAACAGTCTAATATAATATAATTAATAACAAGTGAAATGTTCGAGAGGTGGTGTCACTTGGATACTTTTGAACTTTTAGATCTCTCTCCCTCTGTACTCCGGGCGACCCAGCGTGTCCTCAAACACGAGTTTGGCTGGCCATCCACTCCTGTCAATCACAGATGCCGCTCGTGAGATTCCTCCTGGCTTTCCCTGCATACATCTAATCGACTAATCCATACCAACTCTTTGATTACCTCGTCCTCATCCCCTATGCGGAGTGAATGAGGAAGCTGCGCGTGTGTGTGTGTGTGCAGCCAGTCGACGAATGTCACGATGCAGTACTTGCAGATATTTAGCTGGATTTGTCATAATACTATTAAGGTTCTCGACTACTGTGTCCAGCTATTCCAGGATCAGTGCATTCCTGGGGGCGTTCGACTCAGGATAAGGATCCACTAGGAGATCCAACTTGTTAAAGATCCGTCTTCCCTGCCGCTTAATTCGCTCCATACGAAATGCCAAAGTCAGATTCCTCTGAGCTTCCTCGTACACCCATTTCACATAACGTCGCGCTTTGTCCAACTCGGCGAACAAAGCAGAAGGTAATTAGCAGATGG
The DNA here is from genome assembly GCA_030522565.1 of Ceratosolen corneri. NCBI lineage: Eukaryota > Metazoa > Arthropoda > Insecta > Hymenoptera > Agaonidae > Ceratosolen > Ceratosolen corneri. The sequence goes on along the minus strand of JAPYYT010003139.1, from coordinate 12,628 downwards.
CGCCTGGGGAGGTCTGACCAGACTGGCCCACTTATCTCGCCGCCACAAGGTCACCTCCTCTGATAATCCAGGAGGTTTATTAGGATAGATAGCGCCCAAAGCTACCGAAGCCTGTCTTCTGTACATTTTTTATATTCTGTGTATTCTTCCCACTAACGGTGTACAACACCGCTTCACCTCATCTGCAGCTTCCATCTCTTTATCCATTTCAGTTCCCGTTTACGCACAGGCCCTGTCCCTATCCTAGTGTTCTTCTGGACCTCGGAGGCTGATGCAGAAATTGGTCCTCTTTCTCCTCGAGTATTGGAATTTGGTACTGGGAGTGGGCTGAGAGGGAGACGTCCTGGGTTGGAGTGGCATGGAGTGTTGGATGGCTGGACAGTCGAACGAGAGCTCTTGCTCGTGTCCCTCTTTATCTCGGTATAATAAACAGTATATTACTCGGTATATTGTCATAGAGATTTTTAGATTAAATAAAGCGACTTATACTAAATAGAGCATCGCATACGCAATTATTTTGCATCCAGTCCTCTCCTCCCCCCACCGCTATCTGTTTCTGCCACTCAACATCTTCCGGAGAATTCACACTCGCGATAATTTTCGAACATATATTATTATAAATTCTGTTAAATATTTATACATATATATATATATATTTTTTTTTTTGACAAAGTTTATATTGCTCGAATATCGTTAAGATAATAAATATTACTAAAATTCGCTTCTATTTGAAGGCTTAGTTAAAAGTTTGAGTTGGTCTATAATTAAAATAAATTTGTAAATAATCTTCCTTCTGCACCAAATTTGTTCTAATTTCGTAACAGCAAATTTTAATTATCATTTACGTCATAATATTCCCATTTTTTGTGCTAAAATTACATCTGCAAATTTACACTCTATTATTACTTTTTCCCTTATTAAACAAAAAATATCCCCCATTATATCATGAACCAATAGCACTTATAAAAGATCATATGAATGCTGTAATTGAGCTTACTGCTGATAATACAATAAAATTTCATTACTATTTGGCATTACTATTAATAAGTGTGCATCATTCCGTAAGGGATTTATATGTCGCTGTGTTGTTCATTAAGAGGTCATTCGAAAGTTTAATATACTTTTTATTGCCGAGCATGCCAACCATTATTTTTCAAATTGAAATTAAATAAACAGAATGACAATTATTGCTTGCATTTGCATATTATAGACTTCAAAGCAATACTGCATGCATAAACGTTTAATAGATATCGAAGCTTACGAGTCACTCTATTATAAAACGAATATTTTTTAAAAAAAGAAAAACTTTGCCTTTCTTTAGTAATAAATACACTGGTAATTTTTAAGTATTACTTCCTTCGATTATGATCTTAAATAAGTCCACGACAGAATTTACCTTTATTACGTAATTGCAACAAAATAGTGACATCGTTAGTGGTAAATACTGTTGCTTATAAGCGTTAGTGATAAATGCTGCTCTTTCTTATAAGCGGATAAAATAATCGATTTTAAGATAGTAATTCGCTCTAACAATTATAACGTGACGCCTAAGTAACAAGATGAATCAAAGAGTCTTGCGGCCATTGCTCGCAACAGAGTATGAGAAACAATCAGTTCTGAGTAACTCACACTAGCAGTTAATACATATTGCCTTAATAAAGCCTGACTTGTAGTAAAGGCAGAGATACGATGAAGTGATCCTCCAAGTCTAAGATTCGTAAATGATAATCAGGTGGGTCCTTACATACAAGTACACTTCTCTGAGAATTATTTGTAATCTATGAAGCAAAGCTGCCACAAGTATCAAGGCTAATTTTCATAAGGAGTGACAATTTGTTACGCAAATTATTTATGTTTGGTCGTTTTCACATAATTCTACGTTCAACAAATGTATAATGCACGTCCAATTGGCTAATTATTAGCATTTCTCCCATTCAATGGATGTTGAATGCTGAACCACGTGGTTCACAAACATCGTATTGAAAAAGTATATCGAATCAATATGAAATGTCCGCGTAATCGGGTATACGAAATTATCATTACAAATAAAAAAAAACTACCTACTTAAAGAAAAGTGAAAGAAATAAATAACTTGAGCTCAAATGTCAACCGTACTTAACAAAGAATTGACGAGAAATTCGAAAGCCGTAGTATTGCAGTTAAGGCTGATCATCTACGTAAGCATCATGCTGGCGAATTTATTTCTGTACTTGAGATCGAATCTCCGGACTGAATAGTGACTGAGCGACCTGATAAGAATTCGGCTTTCAGTGCATTTAACGTACTTTAGATTTTCAAACTTTCGGCAAGCATAGGATATTCTATTGAGAAAGTTAATTCATTTAAAAACGATAACTTTGATCCATTACCGCGCTATGTAGGAAAATGGGATAAAGCTTCGGAAAGCATCATTAACAAAGTATTTCGGAGAGGAAAAACGAGGAAGAGTTATTTTACATGCTCTTTGGCCCCATCATTTCAACTTACATTCATTCGCTACGTTCGCCCACATAAGATTCTCACGCTTACTATAAATTTATCGAGTGAAATAGTTTAGCGGCAGGATAATTTAATTGTCCAATCCAGCTAAATTCTCATAACTTAGTCTGCAAAGTTGCCAATAAAAATTGTTTAACGCATTTTTCGTCAGTATTTTTAATCCTAAAGGTAATCCCTCTCTCTCTATAAAAACCGTAGTATAATCATTAATCTACGGAAGAGTTATTTATTGAAATACATTTTTCGTATCCTACTGATCATTACTATCGATGACTATCTTAATATAAATCGTATTGCCAGCAATATTTACCATCCACGAATTAATAAATGATCGATCGGTTCTAGATACATCATATTTATTTGATTTGCTCGAAAAGCCTCGATCATTAATTAACCCTATGCACCGCGTTATTAGACGCACAATGTTGCATTGATCAATAAAATTGCCTTACCTACATTTATAACCAGCCGGTACACATCCATATACATGCGTATACATGCATATATATAAGCATATATATATATGTGTGTGTATGATGTATATGTGTGTATGTGGATCATGGGGCAGCGTTAATTGCAAGTCAGTCCTCTAAATTCGATAAACGAACCTGCTCAGCCAAGTATTTCCGAAAACCGTTTGCGCGCGACGACGTCCGCTCGGAATGGAAGGGGGGGGATGACGGCATCGACCTCGGAAGGGGGTATAACGATGCTCCATCAACGCCGCTAAATGATGGATCCTCGGAATCCTCGAGTGGAATCTAGCCTGGACTACAACAAGATCATGGACAACGAGGAAGACTGCGAGGAATATTGTATTAGCTACACGATGTCAAGCTGACCATGTCAATGTTCTCTCGGCGATTCTCTCCAACGATTTGCCCGCTACTCGGATTATCATAACCTCCTATCTACCCAACTCATCTTCCTCTACTGCTAGCGTCTTTTTAATCTGTCGCTGAATTTAATTGTTCGTCGAGCTCGCGACAGTATTATGTTAAATACGTTTGCCTATATAATCAAAACACTGTTGCGAAAATCGATAATATACAGCTATTTATTAGCATATTTACATTTTATTGGCAGCCTCTATACTAATTATTGAGTACTTCGTGTACTAATTATTAAATGAATGCATTATAGAGCTTACATCGCATAAGTTCGATGAAAGGTAATTGCAACTCTTATCCGCCATGATGATTCTTTAGTCCATTTTACGATTTGAGCTTTTCGTTCAAACTATAAGCTTTTACACAGTTGTTTAGAAAAACATTATATGGAGCAGCAGTGAGTACCTAATATCTATTCAATTTCTCAATAAGCGTGTGCAATTTTTAATAAGTATAACAAATTTTTTTTTCATTAAGCATAGCGTGATTTACATTTAACATGAAAAATAAAAATAAAGTGACCATACAAGTGACCTATCTGTATTAATTCGCTTATGAGATGTAATAATATATATACAATCGATCACATACATTATGTATACAATTACAGAATAACATATGCTCATATCTTTCGTAATATTGTTAATAATCTTAGTAAAAAAGATTCTGTAGTGGTTTTTTTACTTCAGAACAAATTCAGCCATAAGCTTCAGAATTATTTGCTTAATAAAAGAAGTAGAAACATTAGTAAAATACATTTTTTCTTCAATCATTTCAATCATTATATTGCAATCTATATAAATACCAATATAATTATATATAAAAAGGAATCGGTATATAGTTTCATTAGCTATAAATAATCAAAGTATTTGTTAAAATTAAAATTAAATTTAAAATTAAAGCTCCACGTGAAATTGTAAATAGAAATAATCTGTTAATTTCTTAGTAATTTTTTAGACAATATTTTTATTGAAAGAAAATCAATCTTGTTTCTTATGTTCATTTTGATATTTAAAATCATCTAAAACTTATATTACATTTATCTTGTACATTTATCGATAATTTATTGTTAAAGGTATTTACTTTTATTTATTGCTGAAAAATTAATTTATTCCACTTTCATCAATAGTACGGTAATCCGAGTAACATAAGACATGTAGACTTTTATTTATAAAATCAATTTAAAACATTTTCTTAATACACCTTCAGTTTACATTACTAATTATTTTTCTGTTCTCACCTAAATATTATATATCTAAGCATTTAATTATACGCACTTCTACTTAATTGAACATCGCTCTTTATAATAAATATCGTGTATAATGAATCAATGTTATTAATATTATTATTCCGCAAATAAATAAATGTGAATTGTAATGGTATCGATTGTAAATGAAATATAATTTTAATTTATTTCTATTAAACAGAATTATAACGATATGTATTTCAAATAGAGCATATTATTTTGTATTGATTAAATGACAATAGTCTGTCTAACATATATTTGCTTAATATTAATATATATTCAACTATTGTGTATTTAATTTCATCAAATTTATAATTTAATTTTTAATTTAATGAAAAGTTAATTTATAGATATTGATCGTCAGTACATTTATGGACTCTTCTTATCGATAGAAATATTCCAATTAAAAATACTTATTAATAACTGGAGGTACTTTCATAATGATAATATTTATAAATAAATTGACAAATAAGTCCTTATGGCTTAACTAAATGAAGCCATTTTATATATTTTTCATAAATATAGTTCATTAAATATGCCGGCTAATTTTAAATGTCAAATGATTAAATTGAATTATTTTTTTTCAAATCTCATGGCTTTTACAAATTAGAACTTTCATTGGAATATTTCAAATTTTCTTAAGATATGTTGAATGTAAACAGTTAAAGAAAAATATTCCTTGTATAACTTTGTTATAACTTAATTTTTGCAAATAGTATAAAATATTGCGAGAAAACTTTTATATGAAAGTTTTTCCTTAACCGAGTAACGAAAATACTCTTTCTAAATTTAGAATGGTCAACGCGAAACTTTGAAAATTAAGAATAAAGAATTTTTAAAGTCAAAGAGTGCCACATTAAAACTATATTAACACGAAAAATGTTTTAGCTTTAAATAATTCAACTTGAGAATTAAAATGTGTAATTACTGACAAACAAATGTACCGAAATATTCCCATTCATTAAGCCAATAATAATAATCAATATATATATTAAGTATAGGGAATGGTCGTTTCTGCTTCTCATTTTCTATCAATAAGGTACATTGAATTATGTCTCAGTCGCGTTTAAATATTCCAATTAAATATTCCAAGAAACCAATCGGTTGCCATAAACCAACTAAATGTAATTTAATCTAATTTCATTGCAACTTACAGCCACTTCATTCCTCCATGGCTTTGTCAAATACAATACAATATTGCAAAAAAAGTGATTACGTAAATTATCTCAAAATTTATCAACGAAATATCCACGAAAAATCGCCTATTGTCAAACCTCGCGTGAATTGCAAGCAAATTAAACTCCAATGAGGCTTCTCATTTCACTCGGAACTCCAAATAATAACAACTTAACAAATTCACAAAGACCTCCCTACAGTTATAATTAACGCCCAAACTTTCATCGAGCCCAGAGCTCCTGTCGCTTGCTTACCGCGAGATGAGAAAAATCACAGCCCAACCACCGCGCAATTAACGGATCGCTGCGCGGAGTGCAAGTGACAGAGTGTAAGTACAGTAAGTTCAGCTGTGGAATCATCAATCAGGACTCGAGACTGGGAGTTTGGCCGCGATGAGAGTCGACAAGCAGCCATGACGAACGGCCACTATCATATTCCCCTCACCGACACATGCACGCGGCAAGTTAAGTACGCGGTGGACCGACCCCCCCCCCCCGGCTATCCCACCAACACACGGCCGCCACGCCAACTTCCAGGGAGCCGGCAAAATGTGCGCGAAAGAGCAAGGCGATGATTATATTAATGGCACCCACGGCCAGTCGCCGATGTGCGAGCATTGATTTAATATTGATGGGCTTTAATTGGATGATATAATAAATATCGTTGACGAGCGATAGTTTCAAATATTCAATCTGTTGTTATTATTCGTTTAATGAGCATTGAAGTTCGTTGTTTTATGAATAGAGTGATTAATTTTTCATAAACTGCTATTATTATTGCCCGTCCGTTTGTCACGCGTCTGGGCGCACGTAATTTCGTTACGGATATAATGTGCAAATATGAGAATTTCATATTTAATTTTTCTCACTTGGGCCAAATTAATATTGCAGTCGAACATTAATCCGATGATCGCTTGTTTTATGCATTTAAATGTCCAATTTGAATTCGCTAAATTCCACAGTTCTCCAAGAGGCCTTGCACTATTATTGGATTTTAATAAAGAAAACATTGGATTTTATATTGCACAAAGCACTGCTACTTATTATTCAATGAAATCACTACACAATAATGTTTATTTGATAATTTTGGTCTAATGAAATTGGTTACGTGAAACTTTACAAATGCTTACGAGGTGGCAAATTATGTAAATCAATATGCGAGTATAAAATTATGACATAATATCACATTATTATTTGACATAAAGATATTATGTGCGATAGCATAAATACGCACATCTTCGATATATAAACAAAATTGTAAAGATTACACTTGCAAAGATGAAATTTCATTCATTTACGCATAAAGAATAAAACGATTATTGATATTATTAATATATTCGATTAGATAAAAAAAAGCATTTAAACTGATTTTTAATATATACACTCCTGACATTTGTACATTTAAATTAATTTATTTCCAAAGTATTGAACTTTATATATTCTAGAATTATCTTTCGGTACGGCAAAATGTATTTCCTTTCTGTAATATTGTAAATGTATGAATATAATATAATGATAATTGATAGAAATTCGGTTATGAAATTTAAATTATTAATGTGCCCAATATATTTTTTATGTGAAATATTGTTCAACATTTTCATAATACTATAAAGAGAATACTATAAAGAGAGAAATATAATGTTCATTTTATCAACATTACTGAACCCTACGAATATTTAACCTTTACGATTGTTATTCAAATTACATAAATTTCTACTAATAGATATATTGGAATAATAATTTATGTAATCGCGTACATGCGCGCTTGTGCATTTGCAATGTATGAAATGTTAAAAAATAAATGAAAATTATATACATTACGACACACGTGATTTTGTTTTTGAGCTTCATTTTTCAACATAAAATTCATCTGATATAAGATGGACTGCAGATTGCAAGTTACAACATTTAGATTTTTGCATTATTGCATTGTAAGATTGAGGAAGCTATTGAATTAATTGTCTTATTTGTTTTTAAAATTGGGAACATAAAAGCCCAGTAAATGTCCTATCTTAATCCTCGAATGGTATTACTATAATAATAATAATAATAATAGATTTATAGTAAATAAAGTTTTTTAACGTAAACGTAATAAATTTTTTTCTAAAAATTAAATATAATCTCAAATTATTAATTATTATTATTATTATAGAGACAATAATGAGAGGAGGCCTGGTTATAAAAGTGTGCTGCATATGGAGATCTAAAAACTTACTGCAAATCGAAGAAATGAAGTCTTGGACGAGCGTGGAACAATTTAATAGGTATTGACGTTAAGCGCCTGGACTATCCCCTAATTGACGTTATCTATGAGTCACAGGAAAGATTAATTAAAGCTTAAGCACCCAAGTTAATTATTGTTAGTTAAGTAGACGTGGGCGTGCGCACCGCGACCCCGTCCGGGCGGCTAAGCTCCCCCCCCCGGCCGCACCGGCAAAACTTCCGCGATTTGTAAGCTGTCGGAGCACAAGCGCCATCTAGGAAAGTTTTAATTGACGGCAAGTTACGAAAGTCTATGCGGAGCGGCCAGTTTTGTCGAGATTTCCCATTTAGCCGGATATACAGAAAGACAGAGAGAGAGAGAGAGCCACTTTGAACCGATGGCCAACAAAAAATATTATATTATTGCTCTGAATACAAATTTTACGGCCGTTACTGTTGACATTATTTTTATAAATGTGAATAATTGCCTTTCCATACACTGCTTTTATTAGCTTCATCATTTCGATAATTATGGCTTAACCATCTATTATATTTCACATTTTAAATAACCTATTATATTTTCAACTTACTATTAATTATTATTATTCATATTTCATGAATAATATTAAGTGTATGCCTTATAATATACTTTATTATTATACATTAATAAATACGAACTAAGTATCGATAAATTCCAATAAAATTTAATGATAATATATATATATATATATTATTAATATACACTATTATGTATAAAAGTTTATATATATATAAATGTAAAAGTTTATGCGTATAAAAGAAATGGAACAAAAATTTGAAAATGTGTAAATAAAATCGTAATCTATATATTCATATTTAATAGAATATTTTTGATCGAAATAAGCATTTCATTAAAATTTAAATATACTAAAAAGTATTTCTAGTACACTCTTTAAAAATAAAATGTAATTATAATTTATTTGTCATTTTTGTCATTTGAACAGTAATAGAAAGAAACAAAAAATAATACCTTTAATATAAATTTAAATGGTGACACAGATGCTGAATAACCGTCATAAAAGCTTATTAAAGACTAATGAATGAATGTGAAATGAATGAAGAACAGTATCAGCTGAATAATTAAATACAATGTAAAGAAAATATGTGCGATCAGATAACATAGTCATTGTAAGTCAAAGTAAGTCATTCGTTTGTTCGTTAAAAAAACTTGTAATCGTGTGATTAGGCATGATGCAGATGTAAAGTTGAAATGCTAAAAATTAAATGAGAAGGGCATTAGAAGGTTAGGTGAAAATAACGGATAAAGGATAGAAGAAAATTTTGATCGGCAGAGGCACGAGTGGAAGCGCCTTCCGAAAAAAGTGAAAGCCTTTTGTCTAATTAAGGCTTACTTCATACTATAACTCACGACTCAGTTAAATACGCGAGGAGGATCCCGTAAAGAGCTGCTTGTGTTTCACGCAGTTGCCGTATTGTGAGCGAGGAGATACGATCTTATTTAAATTTGACTTTATTTGCTTGATAATTAGTGCTGTTGCTCAAGTAACTTGAACGAGCCTTCGTTTCTGAAAGAACCACATTGGGGGGAAGGAGGTGCAAATGAATAAGATGAAGGAGCGAAGTGGGATAGAAAGGTGAATGAGGAGAGCGCACGGGACTCATCGGGGGGTCTTGCTTTGCAAAAGAAATTGCATTGCTTGTGTGCAGGTGGTGAGGCCATTGCAACATGCACAACTGCCATCCTTACATTCGCACTTGTGTTATGTGCAGCAGTGATGATTAGATATTATGTCATGCAGACATTATAAATGACAAAGATATATCGCATTACTACGAATAGCTGCCTAAAATAACTATTACATATATATATATAAGAAATAATTAAACATTCTATTGCTTGAATTATGTGGAATCTACACTTGTAAAAATAGTTCAACTGTTAAGTGTAGAAATTTCATTTATAATAATAAGAATGACAAATATTGTTCAATTCTTTCTAAATATTCTATCTAAATAGATAGTCAATTGCCTTTTCCCACACTCCAGCATCAGTGTATTAATACATTGTCATCAATTAAATTATAAATAATACTAATAAAATTAATTTTATAGGCGCATTAAATGTATAGGACAAACAAACAGGTGCACATATAGTTATATAAAAGAGAAATTTGCATATAAAAATTCATATGTATAAAAATATTTTATTTAAATTTGGAGCTTTCAATGTTTATTGTATTTAAATATTATAACACGTTCTGTACAATGTGGAGGTTCATCTTTACAGTATGGATCAGCGAAATAAATATATATTTTCTCCATCTTCAATAAAATTACTTAGGATCTATATTATTGTGCAAAGCAATAAAATGAAGAAAAGAAGGTATAAAATTTTTTTATAAATACATGTCAAAATGAAAATAAAGCAATAAATGTGTGTATATTGATTTTAAATAGTCAGGATAAATCCAATTATATAAATTATTTATAATTTCTTAAATGTATTTAATCGAGAAAATAATATCATTTCGTTGATATTTATAATAATTTACATATTATATATTTGCAAATACAAATGATAAGATGTGTCAATTTCTTATGTGAATTATATTCGGTGATGCATTATAATTTTCCTTAATAATAATAATCGATTTTTGATTGTAGAAATAGGCCCTCAAGATATTTATTTGAAAAAAAAGTATTGCAAAAATACGAATAATAATCCAGTAAAGGTAAAATATTATTTTTTTTTTTTTAATTAATGAGTAATAACGTTACAATTAATATAATTAGATATATCCTACAATCTGGAGATATTTAACAAACATTAACTTTATGTGAATCATAATAATGAAAATCATAATAATACAAAAATATAAAAATTAATTCATAATACTTGCAAAATATTATGATACCTAATTTTATTTTTGCTAAAAATTTTCTTTTAGTTAAAGTATTTGTTAAATGAAGTCTATTTCAATACAGCTAGAAAAAAATTATTTAGTCATTTGTATTATTAAAAATACAATATATCTATATTGTATATAACAGTATATTTTTGGCTTCGTATAATAATCTTTAATATGCAAAAAATAATATATTTTTAAATAAATTGTAAATATATCTAATATTTAGATTAATCTAATTCTTTAATAAAAAAATACTAATTATAATTAATGTATATTTAAATACCTTGCATGGAAAATATTTAATTGAATAAAATTTTTTAATGCAAAAAATTCCATCATAAAAAATATTAAAAAAAATAAAATATAAAAATAATGATAACTCTCGTGGTTAGAAATTAAATCGAAGTTAAAAAATTATCATTATTAACAGGTGGCCTACAAAATTCAATAAATAACATATTTTTTAAATAAACAGATAATTATACTTCATATTTATAGAAAATAATTAAATGACATAAAGATAATTTATTAATAAAATAAATTGTCAGATTATTTAACGAAAATAGAATGGAAGACAAAGGTTACGATAAACATTAAAAAATATTTTAATTGATTCAAATTTCACATCAAATGAAGGACTGCATATTAATATATTCAATAACTCAATAAAATTATTACAAAAATTTTCAGTTGAAATTCAAACTTTTTAGAACTATTATTCTAATCTATTATAAAAATTAAACTCGAACAATTATAAAAATTATCCTAAGGTTAGAACATAGACCATTTAATAAACTTCTTATAATTTAGAATAATGCTCAACAATTACTAAATTAATTGAAGTATGAAAGTTATCTCCATTTAAGTACAGGAATCAAAGTAAATTAAGATTGTGTTAAACAAATCTTATTTTATCTATTATTTAATGATTAATAATTTATAATGCACATTATTAACAAGAGTATAAATTTGATGTAAGGCGTTAATATTAATAATGAATGCATTACTATGTTATTTGAAAATCTACAAATATTTTTATTAGAAAACTATACGAATTAATGTTAAAATAATTTTAAAGTCCTATTATTTTATATAAGTTGTATATTATATTTATAAACTATAAGTTTTTATTATATCATATCAGTTTTTCAAGCAGAGATGTACAGAATAGACGAACAAATAGAGGGACAAAGGAAATGTTAAAAAATTTAATTAAAAGTCGTAATTAAGAGCATTGAATAGTAATCAGTAAAAGTAATGAATAATAATAATAAATAGTTAAGACTTGGTATTTTAATTATCAAATTATATTTAAATTAATGCTTGTAACATTTTTCAATAAATAAAAATTATATAAATTTGTAGTACAGCATTTCATTACAGCATAGTTTATACGTAACTTGCAAAAAGTGTAAAGATATATAATAAATAAAAAAGATAGAACTACTAGTCATTTAGTATTATAAATAAATTTTCTTGATCTAATGAATTTTAATAAAATATTATTGAAATAATTCGGTTCGAGAAATAACTCGGCTGTGAACTTTCCCTAAGGCGGTGTGCGTGTGGGCGGGAGGAGGGGGCATGAGATAGTGGAGGGGGGGGGGAAGAGATATCGGGGTGGAAAGAAATGAAGTCGCAAAAGTCCGTAGTCTGTAAAAGTACTGTAAAGCGTCTTTATTGAAAATGTATGGATAAATATGAGGC
>JAPYYT010003138.1:0-17203 GCA_030522565.1 Ceratosolen corneri | reverse complement strand
TCGGCATTCGAGTTTGGGCTGATTGTCGGATTAAATAACCAGGGCATAGATTGTTTCTTCTTGGGCTCATTCGCTCATTTTCACCTTCTTCACCTTCGTTTTGATGGCTAACAGGATGAAGAGTGATCTAATCAAACCCCATGCTTTCGTCTTAATTGACACAAAAGGTAAAAAATGAACTACGAGTCGCTTCGCTCGTCTGAACTGAATAAGTTCATAATGGACGGGGCTCGGGTCGGACTCGCTCCTGTACTTTCACGATCCTCTATAAATTATGAAATTCAAATTCAATTTACAGTACTCCAGGAATTCGTGGTTTGCCTCTCGTTGCGACGTTACTTAGCGCGCGGCCTTTAATGAGCGCGACGACACTATTGTCGCAGCAATGCCCGCAATAAATGTGTGCACGAGCACACGTGCGGCTTGGCGTCATCAAGGCGCCTCGAGTAATGTCTTTCTTTCCCGCGGGCCGAATTCTTCATTCGCGCGATAAATTCATGGCGATCCAAGCGCTCCTGAATTACCATTATTATTCTTAGCTGGGACGTCAGTTCGAGGTGCCGACTCTACGTATAACGTGAAAATACGCGTATCATAATGTACTGACACGATGGTTCATAATACTAGTTATCGGCATACGAGAGATCTTTGTGCTCGAATTCATATTACGAGGTACGCATATTTCGAACTGTAAAAAGTATCTGATTTGTAAATATATGTGTAATATATATGTATAGTTTTCCTTTATCAGATTATCCAACTGTTCCTCGACAGCATTGTTACGCTCAATAAATTAACGCTATGTTATTTTATTTAATGTCCTACAACGTTGAAGAATAAACGGTCAATAGATTTACCAATTACTGCGACTGTATTCGTAAATGTTATGTTGTCGAAATGTTTGACGAGAAAGAAAACTCTGAAACTAAATCTGAAAAATTAATTATAACACAGTCGATAATATCGCGCATTTTTTCCTAGAACGTGTTGTAATTAATTAACCTTTGTCATGTGTATGACGCATAGGTGTGCTAAAAAATGAACAACAGCAGTGTTATAATGCATATATATTATACGTCATAAGCATGCAGAGACTGGCGTACACATAGTTTTAAAATTGAAGTTAAATTTCATCGATAAAGACGGAATTTATGGATATATTTCCTATATACAAAAAAGAATTTCCCAAACAAAATTTTATTTATATTTACTGCTGTTGGGTAATAAATTTGTTTCGTATTAATCTTTCATATCACTATACTTTTAAACATATATTTCATTTATACATTCTATGTACACACTCTATCGTCAGAGGCCTATTAGTTTTGAATGCACACATGTATCTTTGCTTTATTTAATTAATTTATTATTCATAATGTATCCGAATAAATTTTACATTCGTAATGTATACATTTATTTTTATTTTAATCTCCATTCAACGTTTAAAATTACTCACATTGACAATGAAAGCTCTCTTTTTATTCGGCCGTAAGGCTTAAGAATCAGCTGCACTAATCCAAAGCAGAATAGGGGTCGATCATAAAAAAAGAGAAGCCAAAAATATCCATTGTATAAGTGCGCTTGATACTAAGCTGTGGTATTGCATAAGAACTCCTTGAATCTTTATTTAGTAAAACCATGTATCTAGAATTTAAAGCACTTTAGGAAAATGCGGAGACTTCAATCTCTGGTATTAAAGCAAAAAAAGGAAAAAGATAAGAATCTTATGTTTATCGGAACAAAAAAACTCACTGCCTATAATACTAAGCTTTCATCGAGTATATTGAAATAACTATAATAAATATCCAAAATTTCACGATAGATCTGTCAGATTTGTAATTCGAAAGACAGAAAGAGGCTGCAGGTGGCAGAATAATACGAGTAATGATTATGATCGGGTCAGAAATGTCACTATATGGTTTACTAGTTTAAATTAGTGCAGTAGCGGCTGGACAGTTTTAATGTAAATTACGAGAGTCACCCATTCAATTTAATTTATTATAGAAGATCGAAATGCTATTTTTAAATCATATAATAAAAATGTAACAAAATATGTGTTAATCAATAATTATTGGTTTTGCATAAGTAATTTTTTCCTATTATCGGGGAACTTAATTGAAAATAGTTTTCTTATTTGATGCAAGAGATTGAGGGTCTCAGTTTTTTTATTTTGAAAACTATATTTGGCTACTTTTTGAAATTGTATATGCCCACACATAATTTATGAAGAAATCCCATCAATTTTTTAGCGTTACAGATCTTTATTTTCATGATTTTACATTGTTATTCCTTAAATCTTATATAGTAATATTTTTATTGCTGACTTGCACATCTTACAATTTCGGTTATTCTATATAAATACATGCACTCATTTTGAAGTAAATCTTTTATAATTGAACAAGAATTCTTCCGCGCATTTTTAACCGAGCTTCAAATAGATTGTATAATTTCTTGGATTTAATGCCGTATTAATACAAGAAGTTTTACAAAGCACGCCAAGGGGCTTTAAGAGAACGAAGAAAAAACCAAAATATAAATACCTCAGGGCCCAACAAGAGTCACATTACGTGCGAAAATATTTACTCATCAATATTTGTTTTTATGGCCGCAGCCAAAGCAGGCTCAAGATAAAAATCAACGACAATTTCATTTAGCATAAATATTCGCTCATAAACGGCCGTTACCTCTACCTCCACGTATTACTCATTAGCGTTTTTCTACGTAGTTTTCCTCCTCGTTTAAACAGAAAGGAAAGAGGAAAGTACCCAGGGGAGTTGCTCGAATCAGCTTACATCCGGCGTCCAAATCAGATTAACCCTCCGACGAACCTCCAATCACCCGTTCAATATTCCAGTCTATAGAGGAATGCAACGCGCGACCGCAGCCACTCCGTATTAACATAAATATTCGAGGCTGCCGTTGCAACACTTGTGCAGTCCCCGGAAAATCATGTATTAAGGCGCGTTGCATTTAATATTGGCAATTACCAAAGGATTTTCACCGATCGACTTAAAGTCCTCCCTCCTACGTGCGACTCGCGGCAGCTGTCGCCATTGTCATTACCATTGTCGTTGTCATCGACATCCTCACTGCCGGTTTACTCTCAATGCTCTTCTTATCCCAGCTGTATCTGGACCCTCGCTATTTCAACCCCCTCCCCCCTCCCCACCCACTATCTTCATCTCTATCCTGCTCGGCATCCTCACAATGGATTTAATTTTGGTCTCCCTCGAAAACTTAATCTCTTCTTTCGTTCGCCGTTTCTTTTCCACCTCGCTTTCCTCTTTTTATTCGCGCTGATGTCTCTCTCCATTCCACAGGCTTGCCTCCTTCTCCTTTCTTTTAGCCACTTTCGGCAGTAAATCTTTCTACACCCCCAAGGTCGGCAAGACAGACTTCTTCTGCGACACTTCTTTCCTTCTCTTTCATTCCCCACTTTTTTCATCTTCTTTCGTCAGCTAAAATAAGAATAGGATATCTCGGGATTTCTAGCGGATACTCAAAGAAGTCAACTCTCTTGTGTGTTTGTATGATTCGAGACTCTGCTGTTGCAGCTTGATGCTACTGATGATGATACTGCTGCATTGCTATTCAAGTTGTTTTTCTTCCATTCTTTTGTTCTTAATGTTTTATTAATTTACATCTTTCGACAAGAGCTGAATCCAGCTTATGTTCAATACTGAGCTGACCTAGTTTTTTTTTTACTCTCGAGGATTTGAAAAGAAGTTAAAGGCTAATCTCTTATCGAATAGTTAGAACAGCAGTTATGTGCTTGTATAACTACTGGGTTTTATTTTTGGCTTCGATCTTCGTATCGGAGCCATTTTAATGACCAACTGTATAAAAATAGAAGAGGATGTACTTTGGTGTTCATTATAATTCCCCCCTCAATTTAGTACGACTATAACTCACGATCTCATTTCTCTTGGGCAATTAAACGCTCGAGAAAGAAATCGCTGTTACAGTTCGTTGAGTGATTCTTTTTTAACATTAAATTAATATTTCGTAAAATAAATGTCATCTTATTTTACTTGATTATTTACAAGTATTTATCCAAGTTGATGATAAATCAATCTTCTACTATTATTCCAAAAAAATGTTGCTTATTTTTAATTAAATATTTGCTCCTCCGTAATTATGATTTATTATACAGTTAGCAAGTGTAAGTTTCTTGACAAGTAAATAATTGTGTTGAATTTGAACCACTCATATTTACAAATCAGCAGATGAATCACCAAACTTTTTCAAAGAGAAATTAAAGGGATTTTCTGCAGATTTCTTTGATTCAAAGACAAATTGAGCTGTAAGTAATCTCGTTGGACTTCGTTGAGTTTGCAATGAAAGATGAAAAAGCGCTGGCTTTAGCATTTTTATCACAGTGTAATGCTAGTAGTAATGAAGTGATGAGAAAAAACTTGGTTTTGAAAAGAAAAATTACTGGAAAAAACAGCAAATCGTATTTTCTCGTAGAAGTAAATCTTAAAGGAATAAAGTACATATTCGATTCGTAAATTCATTTATCAAACTAGCATCTTTGTGCAAACAATTACTGATTTGTTGTATATATTTATCAAATTATAATAACTTAGATATAATGGTACCAACTAATGCATAATCAATTAATATAGTGACAAAATTATAAATTTAATACAAAATATTATCATATCCTAATACATATAAGGTAAAACATAATAAAACAAACATAAAAAGGTAAAACAGTTATCAGTTAGACAGTTATATAATTTATATTAGTATATAATGTGTGTGCGTGTATGTATGCGCGCATGTGCTGTATCTTGTGTATCTACTAATTCTATAAAAGTGTTATTCTAATATGTCAACATTCTAAATATTTGTCTAAAGATATATATAATAATACTTCGATTTCTGTTGTCGTGATTGTATTGTAATTTATATTGTTAATAATATTCATTTTTATGTGTACAATAATGAAGATATTAATTTTCTTAATCGAAAAATCCAGTAGAATTGAAAATGGCTCCACTTTACTCCATCCTGTTGAAGACTGCCAAATAAATAAAAGTTTACGGGAACATATAGGATAAGTGTATTTCTTTAAAGATACAACGCGGGTAAGTCAATCCCCTTCTCATAAATCAAAAGCTCATTCGCGCAATTAAACCTTGCAAAAACAACTACGTGAAAAAGAACGGAAAAATTGCTGAAGAAAGATATAATATTGTTAATTTTAGTCATCGCGAATCCATTTATACAAATATGCACCGCCCAGGAAGCGCGCAATTACATGGAAATCTATTCGCCTGTACGATCGGGCTATTAAATAAGCGAGAGAAATAATAGCCTTACAAATTATTAGGAGGTTCTTTCATGCATACAAAGGCTCGTCATTGTGCTTCCTCTCAAGTCCTTGAGTTGAGGACGAAAGCGGGTGAAAGCGAGCGAAAAGGAGAGGAAGCCTATGGGTAGGGAAGAAAAGCTCGTAGGTCGGCGGTCGAGAGCCGCGGAAAAGAGAGGGATTGATTACAAAGCACCGAATCTTATTGAGCGGATGTTCCTTGGCGCGTCGCATCCGCAAATTACGTCGTCCGTCACTTGAATCGTTGCTAACGCCAGACGTCGCAAAACGCTAGGCCCTTGAATCATTGATAAAAGTATCGCGCGCGCTCTGAACTCGGAACCGAATCGATGAAGGTGAAGAAGAGAAGGGGAAAAAAGTAGGGTGGAGGGACAGTGGATATCGAACACGAACTCCTAGCAATTACAATTAATTCATGGAGTCGCGGAAGCGAAGCCGGGCAAGCTTTCGCGGCTTTCGTTGTCGCGTTTTGGTGCAGCAGCGACTCCCCACCCCACCCCCCTATTATGCTTTTATGAAGGTGCGGAGTCCTGATAGTTCAGGGGGTAATTTAATTGTGGGAGTCGTCGGGTGCAAGAATTATTCGGCGAAGGTATTGGGGCATGCACTTCGAGCATGGTTTGATGGAATCTCGAATGGCCCGTATTTTCAATGGAGGTTCGAAAAGGACTGTGACGGTAATCGAGAGGATTCAATGATCGTGTGATTGAG
Source organism: Ceratosolen corneri (assembly GCA_030522565.1). NCBI lineage: Eukaryota > Metazoa > Arthropoda > Insecta > Hymenoptera > Agaonidae > Ceratosolen > Ceratosolen corneri. Next base: position 11,154 of record JAPYYT010003138.1, on the reverse strand, counting down.
TTTTTGACTTTGAATGCAGAGACGAGTTGATTTAGTGCACCGTCACCACAGCGTGGTGTATATTGGTAAATATAATTTGATAAAAATCTCTTTGAATTTTCATTGTGTTTTTTTACTATTTTCTGCAAATTTTTTGAATTTATTAAATAATTTAAAGGTTACTTTTTTACATTGAAGAGAAATTAGATATGGTTTCTGCAATGTATTATGAATTTATTCAATTTGAACAGATATTTTTATTACAATTTGACTCAGTATGGCTATGTTATGCTATATTTAAAGAAAGAAGCATTTTCATCTGCAGTAAAAAGCTTATTAATAATTCTAAAACTTCATATATATTTGGAAAAAAGAATAATTATAAATAAATGCTTAAAATTATATAAATCTAATATTTTAAATTTAATATTTAATATTTAAAGATATTAAAAACATTAGGGTATTGATTTCGACAATTTTCAAAATGGCATATCAAAATTCTTGAATGCTTATTAACAGCCCATTTTTTAAATATGATAATGCTATTTATTAAAGAGAAATTTAAGAGAAATTGAATTCATTCATCAATAATAAAATTCGTACAATCTGTATAATAAGTATATAGTAAAATATCAGACTTTGGCCATCAACTATTGAATATTCAAACAAATAAATTAATTAAATTAATATACAATATATATACATAGTTTATGCTTAATGCATTATTACAGCATGATACTCATATTCATTAATTCGAAGTTTTTGACAAAAGTAAATGGTATTTAATAAGTTTTAAAACTCATTAAATCAACAATATGTAATGTAAAAATAAAATCTATATCTGAAAAGTTTTCTGTTTCTTTTATAATATTAATATTCATTATTATTTCTAATGGTACAGCACTATATTAAATTTTATTTATTTCAAATATAGAACAATATTAAATACACGAGTTCATACAAATTGCACTATTTTATACACTTACAAACACGGTTAAATCATTTTATGCATATTGAAAAAAGACATTTATTCATATAAATCTCATGACATGCATCTAAATAATATGTTAAACCAATATTATACATGTACAATACGAGTAACTCGATTTACTCCATGTTACATTTCATAAGCATTGTTTGCGTGTTCAACAATGACAGTAAGTGCATGATTTAAATGTAATTAAACCCTTAACTGTTGTTTAATAATGGTTTAAAATATGTGCAAAGTGGAATTAATTCTTTTCCATTACTAAAGTATTTTCATACTTGAGGCAACGAATCAAATTTTTTAAAATAACAATACAACACAGCTCATTATGTACTGATTATTTTAAAAAAAAATATTATAGTATGTATGTTAATAAAAAATCAATTTTGTATTTAAATTGTTATATTATAACTGATAAGAGTTCTTTTAAAAATATGTATTCGAGATAAAATTTATTAATAAAAAATTAAAGCATATTTCTAATATTTCTAGTTTTCGAATAAAATTAATTATTATTGATATTACTACTATATTGTATACTAATAGTATCAGTATTCTTTGTTCTGTATTAATTCTCTTAGAATATTTGCTCATACTTTACTTTCTGAACTCTAAATTGATATTATTCTCTCTTTCTGTTGGTCTACAAGAAATTCTTTTACTCTCTGGTTTTGCATTTAAAATCTTATACATTTCTCTCATATATCCCATTTAAGTTATAAGTCTTAGCTATCTTATTCCGCCGGATTTGATTACCTTTATAAATATTGGACATACTATAAAATGTGCCCATTTTACAATTTTTATACAACTTAATTATTCAATTAAATAATTTACAATTATACTTCAAGTCTTGCATGCTTGGTGAAATTTAAAAATTACATTAATAACTCATAGTAATATTATATGATAAGCTATGAAAATAAAATATTAAATACTACTTTAATATAATTGTCAAAACATTTTCTGACAATTAATTAAAATACAAAATTTTATGACAATAAATTAAAATACAAAAGTATCAAATACTGAATAGACACACCTTTATATAATTATTTTAACAAAAATTCAAAGTTTGTAATTTTCATAGGACTATAAATTGCTATTGAAATGCATCCAAGTATTGTCGAATTTTATATTTGACTTCTATATACTGAGTACATAAAAACTTTAACTTTTTAATAATTTTAATTTTTAATTAATTACTTTTAAAATATTTTATTTTAAACCACTTAATTAAAAACAATATTAATTTTTTTTTAAATGAAACATTCTAAACTCACTTTCAAAATATTAAAAATTTTAGGTATTGAATTTGATAAATTAAGAAATATAATATATAAAAATGATTAATCATAAAATGCATTTATAATTTCATTTATTAAATTATGAAATCACAATATTAATAATACAATTAATAAAATTAATTAATAATTAATAATACAATAAAAAGAATAACAATATTTAGTACACTATTGATTTGATCAAAATCATATATCGTAAATTGGAATAAAATTAAATCCCCTATAAAAAAAATTGAAATATAATCCGATGAATTTAAAGCCTACTATATCATTGACAACAAAATAACATTGAAAATACTGTAAATGTTGATTGAGAAATATATACAAACCTGATTTATTAGAAAATGATTTTTTAATGATAGTTGTTTTTTATTGCAAGGCTTAAATAGACTAGTATAAACTAAAATGAATAATCTAATAAAACTGAAAATGAAAATCTAATGAAACTTTTGAATATACTTATATACTAAATTTTATGCATAATTGAAATATTTATCCTGCAGAATAAATTTTCTTTTGACATGATATTCAGGACAATTTGATTTTAATACTATATTGGAGATACATTTGTGTAGATCCTTAAATGATATTTAATTGGCCCGTCTATTGGAGCTTTTACAAATACTTTTAAATTTTGAATGGTCAAATAAATAATAATTATACGATGTGTAGTTATTTCAAATATAGTTTGATATATTTATCTATGTTTTTGTAAACTATTTAAACAATATTAACATAATGATATTAATGATATATTAATATTATCACTGTACATGCATGAAAATAGAAGATTATAAATAAATATTTCATATTTTAATTACGTTTGTCTTTAAAGTATTATTACTTTAATTTTCATTTTTGAAAGTTAAAAGTTAAGTTATTGAATCAGTGTTTAAATCATAAAAATTTCATTTTAAGCCTCACATTCGTTCAAATTATAATTTTTTATTAGTATATTTTCATAAATCTCTTTATAATTTGTAATAATCGAATAGTTATAAATCCAGAAAAAGTAATATTACTAAATATTTTTATCGTATGTTTATATGAAATTTTCGTCAATTTTGTATAGATTCGTATATTGTGTTAAATAAACAATAAATATAAAAATTAAAATATATTAAATTAATTAAATTCAATTAATTAAAATATATTATATGAATTAAACCTAATGGAAGAAAAATAAGCATATTTTCATATTATTCTATGAAAACTAACGTTTTAAATTTGTGAAGTTTTTATTTTCCATTTAAAATAAAGAGTGCCTGTAAGTAAATGAAAGTACAGTAAAGAATATTTTATTTACTGAAAAATATATGAAATAAAATTATTGATTTATTTAAAAATAATTTAATAATAAATTTTACTTTATTTTATTCTCATCATTCCATTTGAAATACAAGAAACAGAAGATATTTTATCATTTATTAAATAAGTATTTTTCGAAATAATATTATAAATTTATTATTTATTATTTTTTATTTATATAATTTTATTAATAATTTATCTTTTGAATTTAAAATTTTGATTAAATTTTAAGCTTGTACAATATGTATTCATTTATTAGAATGAACAATCACAACTATCAAAATAAAACTTTATTTTTGAATAGTGTAATTTGTTATTATAACAAATAATTTAATTTTATAAATTAATTTTTACATAAAAATTAAGAATGACTAAAAGTATTAGCATTTGGAGTTTTATTTCTAATTAAATAATATTAGTTACATTTTCTTGTTTTGTTTAAATTTATTGCTTTGTTTGAAATTCTTATCTACAGATATTTATCAACGTAAAGAACGACCATAAATTTTTAAAAAATATATATATTAGGTTCAAGATAAAAACAGTAAAAACTATTACAGAAAATCAAATTTGTTTCAGGTAGATATAATTGATACAGAAATATTTTTATTCTTCATGAATATTTTTATATTACCATTACTTAAAATAAGAAATGTACATGAATTAATATTTTATTTTGGCCATTAGAATATAAAATTATTCAAATTTTCTTTTAAGTTTATTCATATTACATTTGACAAGTACGTAATATTTTAAATATACCATATTTTTAAAACTAGTATAAATTTTCAAACGATTTTATTAGTATATTAATTTTAAATATTGTATCTGATTTACAAAAATTTATATAATAATAAATTTATTTTAATGATTATATTAATATTAATTATTATAAATAAAAATTGCATATTATTAATATATATTTTTAATAAATTTATAGAACCTTTATTTTGTACATAATAATTTTCTTTTTATATTTGAAGTGTTGAAATTTCTTATAATTCCATAAATAAATGAATTCTCTTATACAATTCTACTGTCTCAAATATTTCAGATTACGCGCAACCAAGCCAGCTGAGATATTTGAATTTTTAAATTTTAATAGCCTTTTTATCTTATGAAGTTTAAAAACTACGATAAGATATTATGTCACCACAAATATGCCTATATGATAACATAGATGAGATATAAAAATACTTTATAATAGTGCAGGCATTATTTGATAGTCTCTTCTAAATCAGTATAATATTAATGTTTTATATGCGTAGATTAATAACTTAAGATAAAATAATTATGAGCCTAAGATTATATGTGTATATAGTAGTATAAATAACTAATACTTTAGTATAAATAAAATGCACTGAACAAACTGGAAGTAATGTTTAATTTCATTTAATAATATCAAGCCGAATTAATCAATAAAAATATTTAAAAACAGTTTAAATAATTGTTTAATAAAATATACATTTTGAATAGAAGTGTTTAATTAATTTTAGTTATATTGTAAAAAATATTAGTCGTAATTAAAAAATAAGTTTGAAATCTCAGACATCGTAATAATACATAAATTGAAAGAAGGCAGTTTTATTCAATCAAAAAAGAAAAAAGTTAATCTGTAATTTTATTGCAATATTTGTTAGAAGAATATGCGTATTTTTTATACAGCAGAAATCTCTGGTGGAAGAAAAAAGGAAGAGAAAAGAAATCCGTTCTTTGTAAAAAGGCCATACTGAATATTAAAGTCTTAATCATACGAACTTGCAGCTTTGACGAATGTACGTAAGCCAATAGCAAAGGCTCATCTCTAGGTATCTGTATTTCATTCTTTCTTATCCGCACATTTATAAGCACGCGTATAAATATGTATATATATATATATATATATCGACAAAATCCGCTTCGTTTCAAAGGCTCATAGTTCGTTGCTTCTCTTTCCTTCCTTCTCAATTCACCGTCATACCCACACCCTCATCGTAGCGAAGGCAGGAAGGAAAAGTCTGTAGCTGGCTAGATTTTAGCGGACACGAATGAAAAAGATACGATCGAAGAAAAGTCCCTCCACCTTTCCCCTCTCCGCAGTCGTTAAATCACACGGACGCTCAGTGCGCCCTTGCACGATAGGGGTTATATATATATATAGATATATCGAAAGAGAGATTATATGAGAGGAAGAGAGTAAGATAGATTAAGAGGGAAAGAGGGAATGGGAACCAGCGAAGGGGCGAGGAAAAGGAGAAAGTTGGGTGCGAGGGTCAGGCGTATTTTACCTCGGTACCCTGCTCGTAGCTAACGCCCCTCGCCAATTCCGGCGGAAGGTGCAGGCTCGTAATTTTTCCCCTACCCCAAGTATCCAAGAGTCCAGCTCGCTTTTACGTATAAGCCTACGCTTTTCACCAAAAATTCTTACAGGCGTCTACGTTACTGCTTTTCCTACCCGATGAAAGGTAATACCGGTCGAGGGTGGAATGTCCAAACGGATATCCGAAAAGCAACCCAGTCACGAGGCAAGCTATATTAAATGTGTAAGTGTAATAGGGATGTTAAGAAATTTACGTGTGTTCGTATGCATGCGTTCGCGCTTATACATTACAAGAGAAAGGTATGACGGAAATTATAACAAGAGCAAATGTTTTAATAATAGCTACTTATGCACTTGGGCAAACGGAACACAATAAATCCATTTTTACGAAATGTATAAAACGTTAACTATCTATTTGTTTCATACAGAGTGCTAGCTTTTTATGCAGTGTATAAAAAGTGCTTTATTTGTACTATTTCACTCTGTGATAAGAGAAGCGATTGCTTAGATTTATTATCCATACAAATAAAATAAGGAATAACAAAATAATAAGTTTCTATTATTTGTACATAGTAGTATGCCATATAAAGTATTATATAACCATTTTGAGTTGTTAAATGACACTTTGTGTCTAAAATAGCTATATTAATTGACCTGAATTGTTCTAAATCACATAGCAATCACTATCTAAAATTTTTTATACAAAAGATAATTCATCATTAATATATATTGGTTATACTTTGGTATAAGCTTTGCTCTTTTTCAGATAGTGAATAAATACCAATAATCTATTATTATTGTAGATATCGAACTAAAATTATATGATAAACTGAAAGCTAAATCGAAAAAATATTTGAACAATATTCTATATATAGAGAAAGATACTCACAAGACTATTATTTCATAGATTGGGTAAAAAAAACAAAAATATATATATATATATATATATATATATATATATATATGTGTGTGTGTGTGTGTGCCAACTTAATGTAAGTATAAAATAAAAAGATAATGAAATAAATATATTCATAAAGATTAACTATAAAATAAAATAAAACTTTTTAATTCTTGAAAATCACTTCAGTAATCTTGTAAGTGGTAAGTCATATAATAAACTATGACTTATTCTATGTAAAAATTAGCTTAGATATTTAATCCAAATGTTGCAGCATTTTAAGAACAGTATATAACCTTATTACATAGATGCTTAGCATTGGATATATTAATATCACTTTTAATGCAATCAAATTTTATAGGAAAATTCGATCAACATGACATAAATAATACTTTATTAAAAGTCATTGAGCGCAAGATAAAATGATATTATATGCATAAAACTATTTATATTTAATTATTATAAATAATTTCGAATGCGCTATCGATATAATAATATATCATACACGAACTGAATCTGTCAAATTAAGGACAGTTCATCTAACCATAAAGAAATAATATAAACAATCGACTAATCCCAAGAGAGATCCGAAAGCCGAGTATTTTATGAGCTGCGAAATGCTCTAACTGTATAGTCAAAATAAACCAATTGCCAAGCTGAATGAACTAAATAATCCTAACTAAAAACACACCTTTCGTGGGTGCGGACGATAAGGTTGCATAATTTGAGCGCGTTGTATATGTACGCGAGCGCATACGCATGTGTGTCTCGGACAGATAGACAAATAGATAGATAAACAGAAAGGGAGGGGAATAAGAAAAGAAAACAAATAAAGAGCGAAACAGCAGGAAAAGAAAAACGGAGTAAAAAAATGAGGTGGTGGGAGGGTTAACGGTAAGCCAAAGCGAGTTGGCTGAAAATTTCGCTTCGGCGTCCCTTGAATGGGCCGGTGTACGAGCGCTCGCTATTTGCAGAGTTCCCGCGGCTGAATAAAATATTGAAAAACGGTGCTACAATAAATTGCGAGAACGCGTGCACGCGCGCGCTGCTTGAAATGGTCCTTTCATTGTGCGGAATAATGCTGACATACGAAGTTCGGGAGGAGTTTCAAATTGCACAAATACGTGAATTTATCACGGGAATCGCGGGAATCACGGAGAGGTTGAAAGGGGTTAGGGGATGCTGTGGGTGTATCGATCGCGACGCTCCCATCTAGATTATTGGGACTATAAATGGAATATCAAAATTATATTTGCGAGAGCTACGATCTTTGGATTCACTTTTTAAATCCGCTGGAGATAATAGTGGAATAATCCTTGATATTATGATGAAGTAGAGCGGATGTAAGGGGTTTGAATTTAAAGAGATTTTCCACGATGAATTAGGATTATTTCCAAATTCTAAATTATATTACGATCTTCTTATTTTATCTATAACGTTTCAAACTATTAAGGATACATTAAAAATTTACTGCTTTTACCTAAAGCACAAAGTCTTGAGTATGTTGTGCAGTAATTTATCGTTTTTCTGTCTATTTAAACGACGTTTAAAAATAATTTTTCTTTGCATTTAACCATTATGGCTTAACCATTATATCAAATTTGTCTGAAATTATTTTATGACAATCTTTGTCAAAAAAAAAAAAAAAAAAGAAGTACAATATTTGCAAGTTTTACTAGCTTGAACACTTTTATCTAAAAATTAGCTTAATTATATTCAAAAAGAGATTTTCAAACCGGTCATTACTATTCCATGGTACAAATTTGTATTTGAACTCGAAAAATAATCAGCCAGTCCTTATATAAAAGTTTTCGTTGAAATCTGTCTTGTAGTTAAATTAATTGATTTGATTCTACACATTATAGTGAACCACCGTTATTTCCACAAACTTCAGAACGGTAATTAGAAACGTTATTAGGGACAATTACGGAAGACGTATGACATCAATTATTGCACTTTGTCACTTCATCCCCGTTTCTCCCTTGTAGCCAATGCAATGTTTTGTCTGTTGACTTCGTTTATTTTCTACGCTCGGTCGTGTTCCTCGTTACTGCCGAAAGACACAACTGCTCTTTTATTGTTTGTGAAATACTTTATTTCACCTTTACTTTACAGGTGTATATGTATTCAATATTTGGGTACGATATAACACTATTTTCTATAATATTGAACGCAATAGAACATTTTTAAAAAGAAGAAACATGTAAGTAATTTACATTGTTTTGAAAGTTAAAACTTACAATGTGATCATACTTGCCAATTTGCTATACAATTTTTATGAAAAATCTGTAAAACTTAAGCGTTCTTAATTCATTTGTTTAGCACTTTTTTTTTTTGCTCTTTTTATGAAAGTTGACTCATTTAATAGAATTTAATAGAAGTATTTTCTCGATATAATATCTGCAAGAAACAAAGTTGAATTTAATTTTAACTTCTCATGGTTACTGAACGAAGATGTTCAATTTACGAACATCAAGACCGTAAATTCTGTTTATTTCAAATTTCACAGTCGCTGACCTCCGTTCTGCGATGAATATAAAAGAGTCATGGACATCAGTTTCTATAGAAACAGAAAAAAAGCAAAGAAAACAAACGAGTTTTATTCAATCCAATAATTGCGATCGCGTGCTCGTCGATATTCCCGGGAAACAATGCTGTGAGACATTTCAAGCCTTGATGAGGAAACAGTATTATTTACATTATAAATATGTATTTTTTCAATAAAATTGCAAAGGAATTGTGGATTTTTTTCACAAGTACTTGTATAAATAAAATTACCAACATAGATTGTATTCTTTTCGAATGCTTTCTGCCAAAATGTCGTACGCGTTTAAGTACGTGTAAATGAGTAAATCCGTGGGTTGAGACGGATGCATGTTCAGGATGAATACAATGAAACGGGAACTCTATGTTCCTTTGTTTCCGCTTACAGACTTAGTTATGTCAAACTTTACATATTTATGCCTAATGTAATATATTTGTAAATTCGAAGGCGTGAAACATTCTGTACTAAACTATAGGCTATTAGCATATTTCGTTTGGGCCGCGGCTACAAAATCGTTACAGTTTAATAAAAATGTATACTACATTTTAACATTATTGATAATATGGCCAATATTTAGACAGTTGATCGCCATTCTTAAGCAATAATACAAAGTCGCATATGATAACTTAACACTAACATTTCTATAAATAGATCAGTCTTTATAATTCAATGTACAAGAGGTATATAATTTCAAAGTTCCTAATAAAACTTTATAAAATCGAGTTTCTAATATGTCATATTAATTTTAAATGAGAAATATACAATATCAAATACATTATATAAAGCCAATGGAATATTTACTTGAAACTTCAAAATGCATATCACTATCAGTTTATTAAATTTCTTTTCTTTAATATCCATCCATAATTATACATTTTATATTTTGTTATAACACTTATTATTAATTAGGTCCAAATTATTTAGTAGTAAAATTTATCGAATTCAATGTCTTAAATTTGTATATACTTTTTAATTAAGTTTATCATAAACTTATAATTTCATTAAAAAGACAAGGAAATATATATTTAATAGCAGTTGAACTGAACACAGAGTACACGACAGAATGTATTACATACCTTAAAATTGTATATATTTTTTATAAATTTCTTAATAAATAATGAGTACATTGAATTTTCATGATTTATATACAGATATAAATAAAAAATTGAAAAATATTTTACGGTATTATAATTGGTCAATGCATGCCGTACCGCCAGACATTAGCTTAAAAGAAAATAAAACTATCTGAATGAAAAATGATGTGAAACGTATCATCGAGTTCAGTAAACACGGGTCGAGAACGATTACAAAAAGACGCATATTACAATAAATTATGCATCACGAGTATTGCCCAGCGATTTTATCACGAGCATGGCACATCATCTGTCCCCTTCGAGAAGACCTTGCAGACACGCGCAGCAATAAATATAGAAAGATTGCATAAAGTATTTGCCAAATGACAATTTACTCGCTCATAAAGTGACTTTTCTTATTCGACATATATACGAGCCTCCTCTTTAACCACCTCTCCGTCAACCTAAGCGCAGCATTTGAAATCGTCCAGCATGCGCGTGCGTATTTACCGAGGGCAGCATAAAATATGTATATTTACACGGTATAAAATTATTTACCCGGGGAGGAAGCCTGTAATGCGTAGCTGACTCCCTGGGAACCGTATTTTTAAAAGTCGTGTGTCTCTCCCTCGGCGAGTGTGCCACGCACACACACGCACACACACACGCACGCACACACGCGCACGCACGCACGCACGCACGCGCACACGCACACACACACACATATATTTAGAGAGAGGGGGAGAGAGGGAGAGAGGGG
>JAPYYT010003137.1:0-14060 GCA_030522565.1 Ceratosolen corneri | reverse complement strand
ATATATGTATATATATATATATATATATATATATATATATATATATATATATATATATATATATATAATAGCGCATTTCAATGATATAAGTTGAATTTAATTCTCGTCAGTCCATCTTTTAAGTGCAGTTAATTTTGTATGGTACATTTCGAGAATTGTGTTAACATGTAATAATAAGTGATTGATTGTATGACTATTTTTAGCGCAGTTTTAGAGAAAATACATTCCGCAAATAATGTGCACTTATTATGAGTTTTTTAAAAGTTGTCGTACTTTTATTTTAAAACTTGGCTCTGTAGCAAATATCCTTTTAAGATATTTGAAAAAATTTAAAATCTTTCATATATAAGAATATGTTTTCTTTTAGAAGACGAAGCATTTAAATTAGGAAACAATTGTACGTTTTTATATTCAATAAATAATATATTTAAGCAAATATATATATTATTAATTGTTGCTTTATTTTAAATGTATTTTTAGTTTACAGACTTTTTAATGTGCTTTTTAGCTCGCAATAATAAAAATTTCATTATTCACACAAAAAGAATAATTGACTAATAATATTATGAACAACTTTTATTGCATTTTCATAATCAATTTCAGTTTCATTTATATAAGCCCAAACAAATTTAATCATTCGATATTCACGTTTGCAGTTGATTATATAAGCCATCTAATTTATCTAATTTATCTAGTGCATCTAGTGCATCTAATCTATCTAATCTAAGTCGTGCGCATGTATAACAATTGTCAGTCATGCCGACAATATATATTGCTGTGTAAACCAAGTTTATTAAATCTTTGCCAAAATCTGGCATCTTGGAGAATGCTTTAACATACGGATGCTCCGTGGCCTAAAAATTTCTCCAGATTTTATAGAAAATACAAATGTTTCAAAATTTCTGAAAGTCAGCGCTCTATTTTACAGTACATTTACATTATGCGCTTATAGCTCGAGAGTACTCCTTATTTTAATCATTATTGAATTGAATATATGAGGTGTTAACTCGAGTTGGCAAAAGGCAGTTTAAGCAAGTGCTAATGTCAACAATATTACTTGAATTTAAAATATTAAACCTTACTCATTGATATCACGTACAGCCAATCATCTAAATTCACTTAATTGTCTTAATAATCAGCACGTGATTAAGTAAATTAAGAAAAGTGTTTAAAAAATTATTATATTTTAGAAAAATATTAAACCCACCAATATTTATATTTGCTTCATTAAAATTACTCAAATAATTTGTCAATTTGCAATATGTTTAATAATATGTCGTAAAAGCAGATTGTGGCACGAGAAATTTCACCTTCGAGTTGAAAAACTTTTTACGAATGTATACGTATCAATTAAAACATTTTCGTTGGGGCGAAATAATAATTTGCTCGTAGCTTTTATTCCTCATTAGTCATACTCTATTCCTATTCCATTCCTATTCCATTCCTATTCTATTCGTATTCTTAAAGTGCCACGACAAATCAGCCACTATTGTATTTTAGCCAAGCATTCCCATTTTAAATATGACACGACATTCAAACAAATCTTGAAAGTGCTAATATAATTTGATGTTTGTTAATATTTGATATCTAGTTCAAATATTCTGGAATTGATTTTGTTTTGATGCACAGTCCGGCAATCTATTAACTTAATTAAATACAATTACGTTTACGAAATTTATCAGATAAACATAAATTCAAAATAGTCGTATAATTTAAAAATTTTTCATACTCGATTATATTTACTTATATCACAAAATAATGTCGTAAGAGCTGCTTTTCATTTACAGGGAGACGAGGAAAACGTTATCTTTCAAATTTTATTAAAGTTTTGTTAGTTACTTTGACAAAATATTGTTTTATATATGATAATAGTACATTATCTTCAATTAATTTGCATTCCGTTAATAACATAATAGATATTAGCACAAGAAAATAACAACTGAAGAGAATTTTGGAGAAAATTTAAAGGAAAATAGTCATATTTTTTGCTAGTAGAGAGTATTGTAAAGATACACGTAAAAGTGGATTAGATTCATTTAATTTCAAGCTAATCAAATTTAAAACTGAAGTGTATGCTCTTGATAAATATATTCTTAATCCGAATGAATAATTATTGTTGAATTATTTTAGAAAATTAATAGAAGCAGAAAATCAAGAAAATATACACTTATAAGTACTTTAAATAAGTAATCTTTAAAATAATTCCTAACTTTAACGTTGTTCTGTTTTTTATTGTTCATTGTTGAATATAAATATGAAAGCAATACCTCTCTCGGAATTACTCCGTATTCATATTCAACATTTTTACAAAATGAAGTACGATACTGCATCAATTTGCATCAGATGTTTTTAAATTACAGTTTATGTAGGTATTTTTGCCCAAAGCATTTTTATATTCGTACTATATAATTCTTTGGGCGTATGTCTGCGCGATATTTCGAATCTCATTTCAACAATAATCTCTGCTTGGATTTAAATTCGAGCGAACCACAACAGGTTTACCGAAAGTGTCTGTAAACACATATTGTTCTTAAAGCACCTGTTTGTACAAAAATAGGAAAATAATCAAGAAGAAAATGTATGCCGAAAGTTGTATAGCGATTAAACAACAGAAGTACACTAACGGAAATTATTCGAGACAACAGTTTTTTTTCTTTACTAAACAATGAATAATCTTGATGATCAAACATGTAGGAGTACATAATGAAAAAGGTAAAGCTAATATTGCAAAAATTGGATTACATTAATAATTATTATTTGTAGAATATAAATGCTCAATGAAAATACACGTATTAAATGATTAATTAAATTAATGATAATAGAATGTAATTATGTTGAATGTGATTATAGACTAAGCTTGAACGAATCCATATATATATTATTAATATTAATCCTTATTTTTAACGATAATCTTATTAATATTAATTTTATTATTAATACTAATATTGTTAAAATTTAGAATATTTTGTTAGAATAATTTATATCCGAGAGAGATAGAGTTCAATGTCAGGAATGTTTAATATTACAGATATTACCATTGCAGTTAGAATTTTTTGAAAACGTTTAAAATTTCATCTGTTTAGAAAAGAAGTAAATAAAGAATTATTTATATTACTATATCAGAGACAATTATTATATTTCAAAATAAACATTTCATCCAATTTCAAAATCTTTTCGTCACCTAATTCCAAGAGAACCAATTAACTGAAAATAATTATAATTTTTATACGCAATTTATATGCACAGCATACATATCATGAAAATATATAATATTCAAATTTAATCTTATACACCAATCTTAATCAATACTTTATGATTTATCTCTTCTTGGTACCTCATATATGTATAATATTAAATACAAATGAAGCATCTTAAATGAAATTAATTATTGTAAGAAATAAAAAAAAACTATACTTCGTATTTCTTCATATGCTCTAGCAACATATCTTTACAAGCATAATTTTTAGTCATATTGAATTATATTACATATTAATAATAACCTCCTTTTTTTTATTAATCAACTAATAATTTTCACTCTTTAGCTCATAATCGTATTTATATTTACGCTTTTTCGCTTAAATTTTTCAATTAAATTTAAATCTACTTATTGCTATCACTGCTGCTGATACCATTCTCTGTTTGATAATAACATAATGTAAATAGTAATATAAAGCAAAATATTCAAAAGATGTAACGAATAAATTTAATTTAAATTTCAAAAAAATAGAAAGACATCGGATTAATTTTGAATAAAATAAGAGGCCTTGCGCTTCAGAAAAATAATGATTGGCCTGTAATATGGAGTCCTTCGTGGAGAAAATATTTACAAGGTATGTCCTGCAGTGTAAACACAATATAATAATAATTAGTAAACACAGTATAGCGCAATTATATAAATGGATAGAGTATTACAATATGTAATTAATAATAATTCATTATATATGCAAAACATCAGTGTTCTATAGAATCTTGGTGTCGTAATCACATCTAAATATGAAATTAAATTATTTCAATAAAAACTTTTCATTAAAATTTGTATTGTTCAAGTATGTTTTTTGATTGTCCTTCAAAGAAAGCATACTTGTGAGAGAATCTGTGTAATAACAAATATGCTCATTTTACTGAATTGCTCGTTGTATATTCTTTAAGTATTATTGCAGAAAAAACATAATATTGGGTGCATCTCTATCATTTACAATATTGTTTTATTCATTTAATCTACAATTTAATACATGTTTTTCTTTATTCTTCTAGAATATTTCAAGTTATAACTCCATTTTATGTGTCACTTTGCATAAATCTTTCAATTATAAAGCTATTTTATTGAACGGAATATGAAGTATCAGTTGACTATAACTTTCCTTTCAAGTGACTTTCAAAAACTATTATAGAATATTTCGTTGAATGTATCATTGATTTTTGTACTTGCAAATTTATCGGAGCCCTAAAATATTTCAGCTATTATTCCATTACAACATACAAACAATAACGCCATTTTAAAAATACATATATTTCATTTATAATTGACTATAATTTTTAATAATAAACGGTTTATTATTGTAAATTGTTCATTGTTTTTATAGATGTAATGGAATTGAAAATTCAATAAACATTAGTATTAAATTATATAAAATAGATATTGAAGGTGAACAATGATTATTATGTTATATCAATGGTATCCTATATTTTTCTATACATTTTCTTTATTTTATATTCCATTCCTGAAGCTTATGGTTGAATTTTCATTACTTTTAATGCAAAAAATTAGTGATTTTTACGAAATCCTTGTAATCTAAATGAATACGCTTACAAGCTGCTTTCGATACTACATAATTTTAATTCGTGCTTTTAATCAAATTACATCAAATTAAGCTTAAAGGCGTACCGAATAATCTCATGTATTTGCTACGAGTTGTTATAGTGACTTACAATTTTCGCATATTATTTTCCATTCGATTATATTATACTTGTTTTTTTTTTTTGTATATTTTAAAATTGAATAAGTAATGGCAGTATTTAATAGTATTTATAATTTTAAAGCATGAAAAGTTTTCAAAACTTTAATATTTCAACTACTTTCTGATTGTATTCTAAATACTCTTTGATTTCACAATAATAATTCTATAACTAATGATTATAAAAACCGATTGTTATTTTCGTATTATCCGTTTTATAAACTAATATTCAGCATAAAAAATAAAATTAAATTAAAAATTTTGATATAATTAAGCGTAACTTTATAGTTTAAGATATAATAGCGTATATAAAGTAATTCCGCTCTATATTTATTAAGCCTTAATATGTATGTGTTATAATAAATTAAAAAAAAAAAAATGGAAATATAATTGAATTTGATCGCCATATAAAATTAAAAATAAAGACATTCCTTCTAATCACGTATTTGAAATATTAAATAAGACGAATAGTAATTGTTAATTAATATAGTAATAGCGATGATTTAGTTAAATTTCAATTTTGTGCGCTTAATTTACATAAAAATGTCATTCTTTTTATGTTACGGGCAAATATTTTTTGGAATGTCTGTCAGTATACTTGCAGCCTTTCTTTCAAATGAGTTTATTTGTTTACTTCTTTACGTTGAATATATCGATCGAGTAAGTCGTTGCAACGATTGCAAACGTATGTATGAAAAAAATTCATCACTGTCAATAATATAACATCCCTACCCAATAATATTGCAGGTTTCTCAATATATATATACATATGTATATATATATGTATATTTGAACTATCGCGCGTGAAACTATTTATACTATAGATAGTTTTAATTAAATTGATGCCGACAATACGTTATGATGTTATGTAATCGAGTGCGAGGATGGCATCCCTGACTATGGGAAGTAAGATATTGTTAGAACAGTGAAACTAGACGGTCATTATGTTTTATATCTACTGCTAGTTTGTTCATAGGGGTTGTTGACCAGAAAGCTTCTACGGAGTTTGTATTTCTGTACAAATGTATATACATATATATATACATATATATATAGTGCCTTCGATTTCTTGTAGATTAGTTTATCGATGTGGTTTCGTATGTAGACATTTATGTGTAAAGGTTTATGTTATTAAATTTACTATGCAGATGGCGATAACGTAAAATATTCAAAATTCGTAGCCAAGCACATTAAAAATAATATCTATAAAAAATAATTATATCAATAATTATCGATTAATTATCGTTAGAATATATATATATATATATATAAAAATATATATAAATAATATATTTTTCCGGTTAAAAAGACAATGAGTATTAACGTGAGTATCGTGTGGTATTCCAATTTTTTTTATTATTATCTGAATTGCAAATCATAATAACAATTAATAATATTAAATTTCTGTATAGAATTTTATTTCTTTCTGTGATAAGTCTTTTTCATTATTTGGATTTAAAGATAAAAAAAAAAAAAAAAAACAATCATAAAATTAATATTGGATTCGCTTTTTACGTTTGATTTATTGATATCGATGGATTATATATTTTTCTTCCATTCTTCTTTGAAATTTTTACTGTTAACGATTAATTAGTACAACATTGTTATTAGGATTCAAGAATTTTCATTCAATCCTTCGTGTCCTTAAATCTAAGCCGATCAAAATCTAAAGCATAAACTAATAATCACATTAAAAAAAAAGCCATAAATGTGTGTGTATCTCTGTATATATCGCCGTGTACCTATCTAATTCCTCCAGCCCCCTCCCCCTATTTTGTTTTGTGTGCTAGTTGAGATTACGTGATAAATGATAAATGTAAGGGTGCAAGAATTATACAGGTTTAGGTGTGAAATAATCGTAGTCTGTACATAAAACGATAAGCTTGAGAAATGTATATTTATAATGGAATTATCCATTGGGAATTCACTAATTATTTTCAAACTCAAATAATTATTAGCCTAAATAAAAATATCAATAATTTCACTCTTTGCTCGTCGATGTATATGATTAGTTAATTGGATTTCGAATTCTACTCTTTTATAATACGTAGAGAAAGGCGTATTAAATCACGGCTTTTTTTTACAAATAGTAAATTTGCTAATCACTTTTTTCAAATTTTATCTATGTTGTGACTATTTTTTTTTTTTTTTTTTAATAAAAATGATGACGTTTAATAATGCAAGAGTTCCAATGCCGAAGTAAACGTTGACGTAAATCGATAAAAGTGTCAACCCAAAATTGGACTCAGCAAATAGACTCCATCAAATCTCAATCAGAGAATCTTTTTTGGACAACGTGATTGCAAGTCAACATTATTTGAAATTTGGAACAGAGGATTTACAAAACCAAAGAAAAAAAATCTTATGACAATTTTGTTTGAATAATATCTTCTAATACAACTATTTTTTTTTTTTTTTTATAGATAAACGGAAATCCTCCATAGAAACACATTACTACAATTTTTTAATTAAATTATTATTATAAATATATTATTAATTATTAATATGATAGGATTCAATTATTTGATTTTACTTTCTATTGTAATTTTCTAGCTAGCATTATTTCACGCTTATTTTTCCTTTCATACATTTTTAAATATACGCTACCGCACACGCGCACGCACACACGCGCAAACACGCGCACCCCACCCCCACAATCCAGGAGCGCGCGCGCGCGCTATCACACACACACACGCACACACGTCTACGCGCACTTACGGAAATGTATATTCTTGATTATTTGATCATTTAGTGAAACTACGGTAGCTATGGTTATAAAAAAATTTCCATATTTACTTAACGATTATATCACCTTCTCTTTAATGTGATTCTCTATATGAATGACAAGCTTTCATATATTCGCTAAACAAATTGCAATTTATAATTGGTGATAAAAGCGGCTCATAAGAAGCAGGGAAACACATATACTGGATTCGTAATTTATAAGAAAATATATGTCAAATTTCACTTTTTAACATGATAAACGATTAATATGCTTTATTTATGCAAAATTGTTATTACCTAGAATACATACAATTTAATTAACAATTGCAATAATTATCACACGAATGAAAATCTTGATGTTTAGCAGTTTTTTTCTTTTTATTATTAATACCATTCTTATTTTTTTTTTATTTAGCTATTATTTATGACAGGTTATAATGGTACTAAATAAAGCATTTGTAATAGAATTTCAGTATCGATTTTTTAAGTATCAGTATTATAGTTTATTAATTTCTTTTTCACAATTTTATGTCATAATTTAAATAAGCTTTTAAATAGTTTTGAAAAACCGTAAATTTCAATATTATTATTTCCTGAATAAAATGTCAAAATAGCAATATATTCTTATTATCGTGATTTTTTTCTGAATATGCCTGACATATTAAAATATTTAAAATTACATTTATTTCCATATTTTGTAAACGAATACTTTTAAAATTATTTCGATGTAAATGTATATTTAATTATATTGTTAAAATAAACAATTACATTATACCAACTAAATATTAATAAAAGTCATTGAAGGAGCACAGAATTTTCATCGCATTTAATTTGCATTAATAATAGGTTCCCTTTCAGAACTATTTTAGAAAATAAATTATTTAGTACATAAAAAAATTTCAAAACGTATTATTCGACAAACATTATTTTCCTCCATTCCGGTCCTATGTTCTTTTTCAAGGTTATAAATTTCTTACAATTTTTATTGCCTAATATTAAAAGTCTTATACCAACTGAGTATCAACTCTTTACCATAAGTACACGCGTTTTTTAATTTATGACTTTTCGAACAAATACGTCTGAAAGTGTCTAAAAGAAAGTGATTTTTAGAACGAGAAACTTTTTTCACACTTCTCCGAATGATTTTTTTGCACGATGCATTTTATTTAATATACTAAATGCGATAATTTTTATATTTTATATCAATAAACACCGATTGACATTCATTGAATTGTTAATAAAATTATATATTACCCTGTTGTTGTTTTTTTTTTCTCGAAAGAGCTACTCGAACGAATTCATTTATGATATATAGTCAGTGCATTATTTACCTTTTATTTTTAATTGATCGATTCGCCAGCATCATAAAATTGGACAATTTAATCCATAAAATTCTAGATTTACTTTACGTTGACAAATCTGGAAGACGAATTACAGTTTCGAAAGAAAGATTCACTGTTTACGGCCACCGACGATATGGTCAGCCTTTCGTTCTGACATCTGGTATTTCTCTGTCGCACAGTGACGTAATTATCTAATTAGGAAGAGTACTAACCGCCAATGTACTGCGAACTGCAGGTAAACAATGAGGTCAATTTATTTAAAATCTGCCTTTCATTTGCGAAAAACGTAAATAGCACGCGTAAACTGAGGCTAGGCTTTTCAGAATTTAACTTATCACGATTGCAAAATGAAAAGATCTATTAGGAATTACCGGGAGATAAAAACCATTCATAATAAATGGCGGGGCTAAGATAACTTTGTACAATTATTATTCATCGTATGATATTTTTAAATGCCTCGGTTCAAAGAATCGCTGAAGTTTATTAAAAGAATGCTTAAAGTTGAATATATAATTTATTCATAAAAAGGGGGTTCTTTTTGATAAAATAATTTATACGAGCGGAGGATAAATTAAGTTTAACACGTAGAAATAATCGATATATAGAAAGTGAGTATCAGTTTTATTAATGTACGAGGAGGAGCATAAGTAGATCAATGTCATAAATTTTGAATAACATTGATAATACTGTAAATAAATTATGGAGATTAAATTTGGACAGCGAAATTCAATTTATTAGTTAATAATATTTAATCTTATTGGAAGCAGATATATTCGCAAATGAATTTTTTTATTAAATTCTCCGTTACAATACAAGAGATTTCATTTCTGTTCTTGTATTGATCACACATACTTTACAGTTACCTTCTTAATATTGTAAATTATTAATAAAGTTTTTAAGTAAAAAATTTATAACAAATTAATAAAAAAAGGAATTTTTACACGGTTGATAAATAAATTATATATATATTTAATACGTTTTTAACCAAAGAAAATGAAGTACATTTTTAAGTGAATAATTATATATTAGTGGAAGTTAAAATATTCACTCAATTTAATATGCCGTGAAATTATTAAAAATAATAAAAATGAGATAAATTTACACAAATATTGTAATATTATGTACAGCTAAGTTTGCCATAAGACTCTTAAGATTTTACTAAGATCTTTATAATTTAATGAAATATCATATTATTTTTAACTATATTTAATGACGCCAAAGTGTAATAATTTTTAATACATCATTATAAATATTTATAAACTCATAAAAATGGTACGCCAAAGGCTATCAAAAGATCCGATTAAATAAAATATGTTTTCATCTGATTATAATTTTACGATTTTTACTGCTCAACACTTTAATGAAATTTCCAACAATATATATATGTAAGCCAAGATTTTCCACTAACTCTGTCACCGAAAGAAAAAAAAATTAGATTTAATCAAATATTTAACCGCGTTGCTCTTTTATCAATCTCTATTATCAATATTTAATGTACTCTGCTTGAATATTATGTTAATCGATTTGCAAATTGACTCGACTAATCTTAACTATATCTTCGAAAGATGGATGATTTTAATAACTTGAACTTTTTTAAATCTCACGTACCAATTAAAACACACCACAAGATTAATAACCATACAAATTAACAAATTCCTGCCTTTGCTTAAATTCACAGGCAAGCGATTAGGGTTGAATGTGTGTGGGAAGAAAAGTATTGCCGCGGTGTCATTATAAGCTCCATCACCACCCTCCACCGTAACCAACCTCGACTAATTGAAAAATGCAGAGTACACCGGCATACTTGTAAATTTTATTTTATTTAGCGGTGAGAAACGGACCAAGAGACATTCTAATGGAGGATGGCATTGCTAACAGCTCAGTTAGGGGAATGAGATCCTGAATTCCAGTAGTCTCCTGGCACTTACGCAAACGGAGTTGAATTCTGTTTTGGGTGGCAACTCGGCCAGGTTTTAAAAAGCCATGCAATGACAATCGCACTGTCATTGTCTTCCATTTCAAGTTGGCAATATTTCTCGCTACATGTGTCCGCTTTTATGGCTCATTATTATTTTACGGCTCTTTTACACTATCCTCCTCAAATTGCCTTATTGCAATGTGTTTTATATTATAGTCATATTAATGCTTAAAATATTATTAAAACTATTAGTTGCGATTAATTTAATGTTTGTTAATTTTTGCCTATAAAGAATCGTCTGTTAGCTGAAAGAAAAATATAGACCTATAGAATTCAATGACACATTGCAAGAGAATGTTATTGTAAATTACAGTTTGAATGTAATAAAGATATGCTACGTGCCTTGAGTCTTTTTAAATATTTAACTATTATGAGAAAAAATCTTAATATAACATATCACGAGCTCAAAATTTTCATCCACTTTAAATAAATATTTATTCAAGATTTCACTGCAAAAAAAATTAATAATCAGAAGTGCTTATTATCGAAGTAAAAATTGAATTATTCTCACAAAAGAGGCATAAACACACACGCACACACACACACACACACGATGACACGCTCGCGTCTGTATTTTTTTTTATCTAAACTTTCAAATACGTATCGTAATGAAAACTAATTTACAAATTACAAATGCATATAAATAATAATAGATTTATAATAAAGTTTTAGACATTTTGTAATAGACATAATGTAATTTTATGAATTTATATCTTCTATATTTTCATATGCATTAAAAAATCAAATTTTTATCCACTTTATTCTAGGCTATTGTCGCATCATCATTCAAATTCTATTACATTTTGTAAATCAGAAAAGCTCATCTTACTCCAATTTCTATAAATAACTTTTTTTTTTTCATTTAGTAAGATGTACTTGACAAGTCTTGTTTTAATTACAATTTAATGTAGATTTCTTATTGTGGGAATAATTTCATCTCAACACTTTTATTTTTATGCAGATACTTTTGTTTCGCTATATCAACTAGTCGTATACTTTTAAAAGTGGAAGGTGACGTTAGAAAAGTCATGGATACTCCATACAATTCACATGAATATATCTGATTTTAGAATTCCATTAAAGAGATTATCAAGGAAAATTTTTCGAATCCTTAGCGCGGTCGAATGTACATTTAAGAAAGTAATAAAAAAAAAAGTATAAGATTAAAGAAAAACTATATAATGTTGTGGAATGCAGTGGATATTACATATTACAATGATAATCAAAAGTATAATACATATTATAGCTACTTAATATATTGGAAAGAAGAAAATTTTGGATGATCAATAAAATTACATTAGAGGTGAAGCTTTTAAGCATTTGAATTTGTTTTTTAACTAAAATTGCATGACATAAATTCAATAAATTAAAAATTTACGAATTATTTTAATTATTGAAAGATGTAAGGAATTAACGAAGTATATATTTGAATTACAGTAAAATTTGAATTTCAGAGAAATAATTTTAATAAATGAAACTTTATACTTTGACATTTATGGACACCCATTTATGAATAATAATTAAGGTTACAAAAGTTTTAAAATCTTAGTCGTGAAATGAAAATCTCGTTTAATAATAATATGAAATATTTTCTAATCGATGCAATAAATTTACTATTTTGTTTCATAATTCTTAACACATCGAT
The DNA here is from genome assembly GCA_030522565.1 of Ceratosolen corneri. NCBI lineage: Eukaryota > Metazoa > Arthropoda > Insecta > Hymenoptera > Agaonidae > Ceratosolen > Ceratosolen corneri. The sequence continues at coordinate 1,415 of JAPYYT010003137.1, read as the reverse complement.
AAAGTCAATGTAGAAGTACACTATCATAATACTCATCTTATCGTGATTTTTTGTTGAGCAAATTTAATTCTCACTCCAAGCGAAAGGTCATTCTTACAATAAATTATTTTCCAGAAAATGTACCGTAAGTGATAAACTAAAGTAAAACAATCGATGCAGGCTTATAATTCTTAAATAGCTCGAAAATTCTATTTTACCACATGAAAATGTCTCATGATAATGTTTTTGTAGGGCAATGATTTGCATTGCCACCAGATATCATTAAATTATCTCGCTGAGCACACTTTTCACGTCTACTTGTTCAAATATCGTAAATTCTTTCTGCATGTAAGCTAAGAAAATAATTTGCATTGGGTAAATTTTGTTTACTTTAAACTCTCAGTTCCTTCGTTTATTTACAAGTTAAACATCCGTCAAATTGTTATCGGTAATCGTCTGTTGTATTAGAAGAAAATTTTCGAAAACTTTGTCGTTGATTTCTTTTGATTATTAATCTCTGTATAAATGTATAATTGTCAGAGAACTTAAAGGGTTTTCAATTTTTGATAATTATTGATAAACGATGCTCAAAAGTTTATTGCTTTGCTTTATTTGCTTTATTATGTTATTATCTACCAGAGGGGATATTTAGGCATAATTGCTGAAAAAATAAATGCTAAATTAAGAGATTTGCCGTATTAAGAAAGATTATAGAAACAATTGGCCCATTCGGATTCGCGTGGATTAACTTATAAGCGATGACAGGAGGAAATAATTAATTGCTTCCGTTTGTCCTCGGATAAGGAAAGCGTAAATGCAAACGCTGCAGACAAAGTAATATCATCAATAACACTAATACTCTGTTTATTTGAGTGCTCTAAACTCTCGGCGGAATGTCAATAGAAACAAATGACATTTGTAAGTTTCATATATAGCTTTTGTCTGTTGTTTTGTTTTGTGTTTTTTTTTTTTTTTTTTTTCAACAAGTGACAATTTGTTCATTTGTCCATGCGAATGGAGTATGGGAGTGAAGGAGGGGATACGCAGGCTTTTTCATCCCGACTATGGGACAAGTAAAACTGAATAATTTTTGTTCTCTTACAGGAAATACAGTCCGTCTTTGCGAGGGAAAGTTTCAACTGGCTTACTCTTTCTTCTGTTTGCGCTCATATCGCTTCCCTTCTCTCTCTCTCTCCGTCTCCCGCCCTCTTTCTTCGCCCCTCGCTTGCCACCCCAACCCTTTTATATTCACCTTTCGCTGTTTCACTTTGCAATTCGCTCTATCTCTTTCCCTCCCATTTTATTCTCCCATTGAGTGGCCACTACAAATTAACTCTACGCGGCCAAGAGGATTCTCGTAGTGGTCTTTTTTTTTCTTCTTCTTCTGCTTCTTCTTTTTTTTTTTTTTTTTTTTTTTTTTTTCTTTTTTTTTCTTG